>JAJEKB010021442.1:875870-896862 GCA_022393335.1 Macrotrachela quadricornifera | reverse complement strand
TGAAAAACGATAACAATTTGTTAAAAATGGATAACATGTACCTATATCAAAATCATAAATATTATTGTTGATTTTGATACGTCTAGCAAAATTTAATCGAACAATATCATCAAATGATAATGAGAATTCCGAATCAAATTTATATTGACATTTCGAACCAAACCAAGGTAATGAACAATTGTAAAAAACATTCGTTGAATTTTCACCATTCATTTCATATTCTTCAGCTATATTAATTGGTGATGACCAATTGAGTAATTGTGCACTTGTTACACCATATTTATGTAATTCATTAAATGGAATTATTTTGTTTATATTATTTAATGAAATATTTATTAAATCATCAAATTCTTCATTTAAATTTGATCTTCTACAGTAAGGTATTAGATGATTCATTTTTGTATCAGAATAACCAAAATATTCATCAAAATCTGTCAAATGAGCATAAAGACAATCGAAATCGGATTTTAATTCTGTTAAATCATTTGAATAATATACAGAATAATGAACATTAACGATATTTAATGATATTAAATATATGAATAAACGTAGAAACTTCATCATTTTATTGTAATTATAGTGTTTTTTTATAATTGTATTATAGAATAGAATGTGTTTCTATATTATAAATGTATACCAAATTCAAACATTTCCATCTGACATTTAGTTTCAAGTCACGGAAACTGATCTTTACATTATTCTAAAATACAGTATGCATATTTAGATCAATTTATTAATCAAATACTTTTTTTTACAATTCTAATTTTACTAGTTAGACAAACTAGACAATACCTTTTTATTTTCTGTTATATGTACAGTGGGGCCAAAATTTTCCCCTCCTATTGTTTTTCTTTCTTTTTTTGCCTATACTTCATTTATTTTTTACTCTATTATATATATCAAGAAAGTCCGAAACACGCTGCATCTTATAGTATATTTAGATTGTATATCAAATGCAGTTTAAAATATAGAAAAAGTAACATTTTTCTTTACTACATAAAATATCCTGTTTGCTATATCACACCGATATCCATGTGATGATAATGACTCTCGAAGATCGTAATTATCCAAAAATTAAAGATGTTTGACGAGAGATCACACTAAAATAAAATGTGTCGCATTTTGCAACACAATATGCGACACATTCTGAAAGCATGTGATTTATATATTTTTTGATTTAACTATTGCCACGTTGAAAATTCAAGGAAGTCAGATTGTAGAATCTGTCAGCCTTCACTGTATATTATAAGTTTACTTTATTTGAAATAGATTTTTTTTTCATTTTTCTATTGAACATACTTGTTAAGTTTCAATAATAAAATAATAATTTAAATAATTATTTGTGTTTCTTTAAGTTTTGCATAAAAAAAAAATAGATTTGAAAAAACTCATAAAATAGCCGAAACAGATGTCTAAAGAACGTCACACTAAAATGCCATTGACAAATAATACATATCCGTTTACTAACAATTTCGATGTACGCTCTTTCTTTGAAAATCATATCCATACGCAGCACAGAATATTATTATATCAGGCAGAAATAGAATTAATCTATTGTGTTCTGTTAAATATTCGACAAATATACAATCCTTCCTTAAATATAAAAAATCATGTACATCTGTGAGTTATTTTCATTAGAAAACTTTTTTTTTTATTTTGTGCGACATACGTGATTATTTTTCAGGATACAAATAGAAGAAAAAAAATGAATGAATTTTTTTAACAAAGTTAAGCAACTATTTTACTTGGAAAAAACCCAGAGAACTAATACTCGTTTTCAACAGAATTAATTGTTTAAAATATTTAGAATTTTTATAAATCAAGCAAACGTTCATGCATAGACCGTATTTTAATTTGTGAAAAGATAAATTATGCGATAAAAATCTAAGCAAAATCAATGAATAGAAATCTTCGAGCTATGCTTGGAACACCAATTATAAAGATTGAAATAAATTCATCAAAGAATATGAACGGTTTTACTCGAATATGGTGCCAGAATACCAATAGGACAATACTGGATTTCCGAAATTTTAGAACCATGATCTGAAATGTAGAAGATCTGGTTATATCATTGGATAGTGTCAGTTAGAAAGAGACGAGATTTTGTGTTTTAACTTTAAATAATAAAGGGAAAATCATAATGTTTAATTTGATCTATTGTTTATCAAACATAGTTGTTCTTAGAATAAAGAAGTACGAGCGCTAGCTTAATATTTGTCAGAATTTTGTTTTAGGTTTTATATTTTAGAAACAGGATTTTTTTATCATTCAACTGCAAGAAAATGGACGATTTTGAACTAGATTGTATACTAAGTAACTAGAAAATTGAACGCAGACCTTATATCTGAAGCAACTCTATTTGGTGACGTCACGTATAAATAAAAATATTAACTGCTTCGAAATATCTCAAAAAATGTCAGGGGGTGGGGCTTAGTCCTCTGTAACCCAGCCCTGGCGCCACCACTCATTATATGATTTTATTCCTTGTGGAAGAGAAAAAAGTACATTGAATCTTATTTTAGCTTGATTTAATATCTAGAAAAAATAAGCTTCATTCATTTCATTTATAATTGAATAAGAATGTGTCGCGATAAACTTCATTCTTACTTTAATTTTGCTTTAAAAACTGAAATTTAAAGTGAAGGAAAAGTATGAATCACTTTTAAAGAGCTATCTGCTGATAGTATTAGTAACTTTTTGGAAGCTATTCGAGAGTCGTAAATATTATTTTGAATCATCTTAGTCGTGACACTTACCAGTAAACAATCCATCGTTGAGTTAGTTTGATAAAACGTAATGTAGAGAATTTTCTCTTGACTTAGTAATGAGTTTTTAGACGAACTTTGGTCTTTGATAAATGATAAACAAGACATATTAGAATCCTACCCCGGAAATTTTGAATGCATGACACTTCAGAAGTCCATGGAAGCTTCTATTATGCGAGAGTGGGTTAGTGAGACTACATGAGACTTAGAGACACCAGATGACTATGAGATTTTATGGGATTGTATGAGATTACATGAGATTGGCTCTGTAGTCCCATTGCGCCGAAGTCCCACAAAGTTGAATGATGAAATTAGTCCTACCCCTTCGGAGACTTTTGGGTACTAACGGTGTTATAGATGAAGTTTCTGTAATTGAAAACTTAGAGATAGTGTCTAGTTGTTGATAGTTGGTGTTGTTTGCTAAAGAATTAATATGATCACTAAGATTTCCATACGTGGATATTAACGAAAAAGTCAGGATAAATGCTGCTGAATCGTGGCTTAGAATTAGAATAGATAAGTATAGTTATTATTAGATGCAAGCAAATATTGTGCTTTACCATTATTAATAGAATAGACATATTGGTTTTAGTTCCATAACCTTGTTAGGTATTGAAAAACTTGAGATGAAATTTTTCAGTTTTGAATTTGATAGTATTAATCTTTTCAAACATATTCGGTAATAAAAAATGAAATGAGAAACAATTGTTTTCCGAAAATATAATCCAGCATTGGAGGTTGATACTTTTCCGAACTTGATGTGTTGTTCAGAACCAGAAGTTAGATCATACCTTATTAATGGTAGTTTTATTTGTTAATCGCTAGTCTAACAAGGAAACCTTCCCTAGTGACATCCTCCGTTTGGGCTCATATTTTTGCTATAGGTAGGAATCATAGCATAGATAAGAGCCCTAAAAGGATTCGTGCCCGAAGCCTGTTGTTGTTGGGATGTTGCGTTTTTAAAGTGTTGAGATAACTCACTACTGTTGTCTCCCTCATGAAACATCAGAAAAATTCATTTTCGAATTTCAGCTTGAAACTTTGTACAGAAAGAGATCTCAATTCAAGTGGTTTATTGTGAAAGTTTCAGATATACGAAATACTTCTAACAGCAAATAAGAACACCAAAACTTGCCTCTACAAGTGATAATAGGTTACCAAAGTCGTATCTTAGGATAGAAACAAGGAATATGTTTGACACTTTCACAATAACCTACTCTCATTGATACCTCTCTCTATACAAAGTTTCAAGTTGAAATTCTAAAATGAGTTTTTCTGATGTCCTTGAGGGAGACAACAGCAGTGAGTTATCATAATACCTCAAAAACGCACCATCTCCACAGCAACAAGCTTTAGACATAAACCCTTTTAGCGCTCTTATCTATGCTATGAGTCCTACCTATAGGAAAAATATGAACCCAAACGGAGAGCGTCACTTGGTTAGGTTCCCTCGTAAGACAACTATTTTCTGATCTCATTTGAAACATGCCTCAGTACAGAAACCCACAACACATATCGTAACGTCAAACGCGAATTTCTTTTTGTCGTACATTAGTTCAACGGACTGGCTTATTTATTAGAGAAAGTAGAAAACAAAAACACTATTCATCATTGTGATCTTTTCAATAATTGATAGTTATAGATGCCACGCACCCATTGACACAATGCACAGGCCGCCAGAGACACATTGGTCACTACATGTGGATTAAACTCTGCTGTATTTATATACGGTTCCAGTTCTTTCATTGTTTGATCACTGACACCATTCTCTACGTCGAATGTAAGTAGTTTATCAAGAAACTTCATATCACGAAGAAAATTTTGGCATGTGCGCCAATCATGTGGTTTTGTTTTTTCCAATATAATATAGACAGCTTCCACGCACAGCACTATAATCTTCGGACGATTATTAAAAGCACGAATTTCATTAATGTCGCTTTTGTTAATACGTTTAACACCTGAGAGAAATAAGTGTAAACATGAATACCGATGTTTTTATCAGTGAATCTTACTTTCAATCGCTTCAACAGCTGATTTTGCTTTTTCGTCAGACATGATAAATATTTTTGTTTCTTACAATGTCTCCTTTAAATACTTTCTAACTAACGATTCAAATTGCACAATCAGAAGTAAGGAATAGATGAATAATAATGATGAATGTTTAAAACTTCGTTTTTTAATATTTACATTACAATCAAAATAAACAACAAGTGAGTAATTCAATTCGAACAGAGAAAAATATCTATTGCAAATTTCATCGAGATAAATCTTCTAAATCTGCCATTAGTGAATTGCATACCCACCATTTTTAACTTCAATCTCCAAAAAAAACTTTTTTCAACCTCAACTCTGACAACGAAAATTTCCACAATTTCTTTTTGTGTAGTTTAGCGACATCTTCATCATTCTTGTACTTACTATTAATAATTATAAAATGAATTAGTAGACGAATTAAAATTGTCTAACCTTCATTTATATATACGTGTGGAAAGCAAAAGTTCGAATATGTATTTGGCAGATTTTATCATCGAAATAGGATGTTCTTTGAAAACTAATCACAGATTCTGCAAGCTTGTTGAATTTTCTATCGCCCTGTACATTTTGTTCTCATATAATGTCCCTAAGAAGTGAGTACAATTATAAGAATTTCATAGACACATTCCCAAACACTTCATTTTACTAATGCCATCAAAAATAGTTTTTGAAATTTCTTGTCACGATAAAATGATATATTCAGATCAAGCGTGAAATTCTCTATAACCTTGTATATTTATCTATTTCCTTGTTTGTTCATTGAAGAAATAATTTGACGACAAAAAACATACTGTAAAATGGCAAGAGCAAAAGACCGACAGTTTTTACTGTTTTTTTTTGTTTCCTTGTGCAAATATTAGTTAGTATAAGTATGAACATTCAATGATGCAATTACATTTTTTGATAGAGCGTGAAATTCTCTATCATCCTATGTACTTATTATGTCCTGCCTCATATGAATGAGATGCAAATAAATTTAAGTTATACGCAAAAATCACCTGCTGACAAATTTGAGCAGATCTTCTGTTTTACCAACTCTTCGTTTTTTTATTCTATCACTTTATGTTTATACAAAAAATGAAGAATTATCAAAAAACAAAATAAAGTTTTTAAGAGATTATTCCTATATCGCTAATTGACACGAAATAAAACAAAGATAATGTTGAATCAAGTCAAATTCTTTCGAAGTTTCTCTGAGAAATGGTCTTTATCTTACGTTGATTATTGTTTTAGTACACAAAATAAAATAGAAAAAATACGCAGGATGATAGAGAATTTCACGCTTGATCTGAATATATCATTTCTTTCCTTATGAAATCATTTTATGGTGACAAGAAATTTCAAAAACTATTTTCGATGTCATTAGTAAAATGAAATGTTTGGGAGTGTATCTATGAAATTCTTATAATTGTACTCATTTCTTAGGGACATTATATGAGTAGAAAATATATAGAGTGATAGAAAATTCAACAAGCTTTCAGAATCTGTCATTAGTTTTCAAAGGACACCCTATTTCGTTGACAAAATCTGCTAAATACACATTCCAACTTTTGCTTTCCACACGTATATATAATAATAGTAAGTAAACTCTTGAACTGTTTCTTTTTTATTCTAGAACAAGAAAATGTCAGTGTTGTGAGGTGTCAGTCTTGAGCGTCTATCTGAAGTTCAATGACCTGCTGCTGAAAACATTCTTTGAAAAGGTACGTTCACTCTTGATATACACAAATATTAATAAATTAATTGTGATAATGTAGGATATTTTCTTGTACTAGAAAATCCATCATTCAAGACGTTTTTCATTTGAATGCATTTATCGTTCATTTCCATACAACAATAGCAAAGCACGTTAAATTAACTTTAAACTCGTGTTATAGTCTGACACTATACGTGAAATTGACATATTGAAATAATAACGATAAAAATGAAAGACTGTATTCATCGGCAGACGTAAGATATGTATATTTCTTTTTTAATCGTTCAGTTATAGTCAAAGAATAGGCAAAAATCAACGTCAATAAAGTAAAAAATTTTGTCTTTCGTTCTTTCTTATGTATAATTAGATATAAAGTTTTACAACGTTCGAAAAGGTTTGGGCTTGTCACTAAAGATACATGTCTTCTCGTCTGTCGTCGATCGACAACGAAAAAATATATTTAAACAGGTAGAGAAAGAAAGAGAACACGTGTTTTCATCGAGAGATAAATAGTGATGAAAATGATGCAGCGCATACTTTTATAGTTATATAAAACGAAAACAAAAATAAAAACAAACCGTTGTAATCATTTCGAATGATGTCGCTTCTACGCGGTTTAATCGGACTTTTAAAAATCTTATCTTTAATCATATTAATATCAGCCATTGCTATTCCTATTCGGTATGGATCAATCAATCATCGATATCTTAGTTTTCGTTTATTACATTCAATGCTTTCAATAAAATATACATTTATACCAGATGCAGATCGACCAAAACTTAGTGCAGATTACCGTGCTTTGGAAACTATTCTACGTATGAAACCAATAGCACATCGTAATCCACAAATAGATCCTCTTACGGTTGTGAAAGAATTACGTTTATCATTCGCTGGGAATACTTTTGTTCCAAAACCATCTCATTGTCAAATAAATAAAGAAATATTTGAACATGATGGACATACAATTGATGCATATTGGATTACTAATCCTCCAAAAGATTCACCAAAAACTG
This sequence comes from Macrotrachela quadricornifera, assembly GCA_022393335.1. Classification (NCBI taxonomy): domain Eukaryota; kingdom Metazoa; phylum Rotifera; class Eurotatoria; order Philodinida; family Philodinidae; genus Macrotrachela; species Macrotrachela quadricornifera. The sequence continues at coordinate 889,354 of JAJEKB010021442.1, read as the reverse complement.
ATGAGAAAATTCTAATCTATCTTCATGGTGGAGGATATATATTAGGTGATATTAATAGTAAGTTGATCAATAGTCATATTAGAAAAAAACTTGTTTTTCTATTTGAATAGGTTATGGTGGAATTGAATGTTATTATTCGAAAGTTTTTAACGTATCGATTCTTCACGTAGAATATCGTTTAAGTCCAGAACATCCATTACCTGCCGCTGTTGAAGATACTATTGCAATATATCGAGCTTTAATACGAGATAAAATGTCTCCATCTCAAATAATTCTAATGGGTGATTCAGCTGGTGGTGGTCTTTCTTTGTTAACCATTCAATCGTTTCTAAATCATCAATTACCTGTTCCTCGTGGTGTTATTACTTTATCACCGTGGACTGATCTTTCAATATCCGGTGAAAGTTATACTCGAAATGAGAAAGTTGATGCTATGCTTCGTACAGATGATACCAAATGGGTTACTTCACATGTATTAGGTCCTAACTATTCTCAATTATCTGCAGATAGTCCTACATTTAGTCCTCTTTTTGGTTCATTTAAAGGATTTCCTCCAATGTATATTAATGTTGGTACAGCTGAAATCTTAGAAGATGATTCAAGACGAGTAGTAAATAAAGCACGCGAAGCCGGTGTTGATGTTACATTTGAAGAAGGTTTACATTTAATGCATGTTTATCCAATGTTTTTTGATTATTATCCCGAAGCACGAGTCACACTGAACAATATTAACCAATGGATCCAAAAACTCTTTACAAATAACTAATATGAATATATTACCTTTACTTTTTTTTTTTATAAACAATAGAAATATCTCCTAGACTATAAACTTATGCATACTCTATAATACTTTTGTGTTATTAGATTAATCTATACGATAAGATAATGACATAAGAAACAAAATAAATTCTCTTGATGATATTGCTGTCTTTTTAGTCTATTCAAAGGTTGACTTTTTAAAATTTTTCCGTTGGATTTCTTAAATAATTAGTTTTATTCATGTTGATTGTGTCTATTTCAATCATAGATGTCCATCGCGGTTGAGAATCTGCTGCTGCCACGATGACATTTTAAAAAATCTTTGAATTTTCAAGGGTGTGACCAGTTTAAACAAGATTTATTCATGACAATCGATCAGTTTTGTCAGACCGTATCGTGTAGTACACGTTAACATCGAGATTATGTGTGAATTTCTGAGTTTTTGAAATTTTTTTCATAGAAAAGTCACCGTCACCGTGGCGGCGGCGCCGCAATGGACACCTCTGGTTTATTGCAATTTCATTATATTATAGTTCTGCAAAGTCTCAATATCTCCGTGTTCGTTTGATACATTCGATCTCATCATTGAAACATATTTTCATGAGCGATAAACATTCAGCACAGACAATCGAGCTTTTCAAGAAATAATAATAATCATAACATGGCCAGACGTGATCCATCATTCGATATAACAATGATGATATTCACAGTAAAATAGTTTCAAAGAATTCTCATCATAGAATATATATAGGTTATAGTGGATATCAATGTCATTTATTTTGTCTATTTAATGTCACTATCATTCATTTAGAATATCGTCTTTGTCCCTTTCACCTGTTGTTGATTAAACAGTTACACTTTATCGTTTTCTTTTTCGAGATAATATTTCACCATCTCAATTGATTATCATAGATGATTCACATCTTGGTAATCTTTCTCTATTAACTGTTCCAACTTTAACCCTTTCGAGTCGATGGGTTCAACCGGTAGGACCCACTATAATAGATGTTCCATAATGAATGGCTGGTTTTTGTATTCATTTATTTTAAAAACAAAATATGCCATAAGATGCAGTATGAAAAGAGAAGACAATTTACATAATATCGCCTATGTTATAATTGCACATTTTGTTTTCAAAATGATCAAAATTCTGTGCGATCAATTTTCACTCTTGCGAAAACTTCATTTTTTCTACAGGAACGAGAAACTTCTTTTTTCTCATTTCCTCTTTTTGTCATCTGATATGTTTCCTTAGAAAAAAAACAGGTATACCAGAAGATGCAGCATGAAATGCTCTATAATCTACAAAGTAAAGCCTATCTTAATTATGCACTTTTTTGTTTTCAAAAACAGCAAGTTTCTGTGCGCCCAGTTTTCGCAAGGGTGAAAATTGATCGCACAGAATTTTGATCATTTTGAAAACAAAATGTGCAATTATAACATAGGCGATATTATGTAAATTGTCTTCTCTTTTCACACTGCATCTTATGGCATATTTTGTTTTTAAAATAAATGAATACAAAAATCAGCCATTATCGTGGGACCCATCGGTGGATCATATCGACTCGAAAGGGTTAAAATATGAATTGCTTCGTCATCTTTCTTATTTTCAAGATATGGCGCCCAGTGATTATTTTCTATTTCCTATTTTAAAAGATCATCACAGAGGAAGACACTATATTGATCCAAGTTCATTAGGTTCAGGAATACATCAGTAGTTGAACAGTGTGCTTAAAGATGACTTCACGGCAGCTATGCAAAAACTTCTAAAACGTTGGCAAGGGTGTATTTCAGTATAGGGACGATACTTCGAGAAAGAACATATATATAAATAATTGTAACGTGTTTTGTTGATTTTTAGTAAAACCAGTCCAAAAACTTTTTTAACGCATTGTGTATACATCAAAGTATATAAAGATGTATATAGAAACAAACAGAAACGTTTATATATAGCAAGAATAAAAGAAACGAATGACAAGACTATAGCGCTGAGATAGAAATACGGAATTATGTAAAAATGGAATGATATGAGTGAGTGCGGCATCACCCTATAACAGCAACGACGAGTAAAAGTTATTGAACAATATCAGAAAACTAATGCAATGAAGAAGTCTAATATAAATAAAGTCATTATGGAGTGGTAACACTTTGGTCTTGTTTTTCAGGTGGAATCAACATCTAAAATAGAAAAATAAATTAGCATTTTTTAGACTGATTAACAAAAAGTTACAATAAATATGGGATTAAGATGAAATTGATTTGATCGCTAGTAATATATGATTTCTCCACTCCAACTACCGTTTTCCTCGGATTCATTAACAATCGACAGAGCTCAAAATTTTCCGCTCTTAGCATTCATTATAAGGCATTTTCTAGAAAAAACTTTTGATAAAAATACCAATTATGGTATCGAACGACTCACTATAACTAGAAATCACTGTAATTGAACACGAGTTCACTACAACCTGCTCTAACCTATTGTCATTTTAAGCCTAATGAGAATTAATTTTCTTTGATAAAAAAGATAATCGAAGTTATTTTCTTATGTATCCGAACTTATTCAACATACAATGATGTATCAAAAATAACTAGAAATAAAAGATATTATCATTCGTTATAATGAGTAAATAGTGGATATAATTATATAATAATGCAATCTCTTTCATAAGTTTTCATGCATTATTGATCAAATAATATCATAATTTACCTTAATTCATGAGTTTCTCAATGAATTATTAGTCATTTGACAATTATTTAATCATAATGCATTATGTTCTGTAAAAACAAGAATAACGGATCAAGATTCAGAAGTAGGTAATGGACTCGCTATGATTTAATGAATGAATTGTCCGGTAGAAACCTACTGAGTACTATGTGTAAATATGGACGCTACCAAATAAAAGATGACCTGGACAAGCCACCGATGACTGCTTGTCTCGGATTACCCATTCACTGGTACAGTGACTACGTGGTGGATATACACGAAAAAACTATTGTGACTAGTACAGGATTAGCCAAGGTAGTAGAGAAGTTTAAAAAATTGCGCAAAAGGAACCTCTTAAAATCATAGGTATCAAGGATTTGACAGATTTGATTTAGGATTTAATCTGAAATTTGCTCCACTTCTCGCTCGGGTTTGTTTTTGATTTGTCTTCGGAACGTTCGAATAAAAATTCATTAGTAATTCTATCCGGATATCTGACAATAATCATAAAGAAAAACTTTGTGGCAAAGTTCGATCAAAATTAAGTGAAGATCTGTTCTGGATCCTGATACGAAGATTTTTCCGAGATCTTTAGTTATATTAGAAAAAGAGCATACCGAAAATAAAATGAGATTGATTATAATTCTCAACTAAGAAATCTTGTGGAGCTCCATCTGTTCCTGAACGAAACTGTTTATGACTAGACATACGAGTGCTCAGAAAAGTACAAATATGATCAGAATCTTGATTAGAATACACAGAGACCAGTTACGAGCTTCTCAGGTTGATGTTTGGAGGCTATCCAAAATTTATTTTTTATGATATTGTAAAGAACTTAGGAAGAATGCATGATATGATTCTCCTCACGATTTTAGTTCAGTTCAGATCAGGATCCTTTCAAGATTTGTTCATCTATGCGGCATAAGAGAAATTCAATACTAATGTAGAGGAAAATTTTGAGAAAAACAAATAAAAAGATTTTTTAAGATATTATTGTGATTTTGTTAAAAGCATAGCAACATTCTGTCAAACGTATGATCTACTGATAATTTTATCTTGAAGCTAATCTAGTGCTTTTCATAAATAAATGGGACAATTTTAAGTCTCAAAGAAACTCTTCTGAATCTTTTTGAATTTTATATAAAAACTGTTTTCAGATTTAGGCTAAAGCAATGGATTCTTTTTTTCTAGTTTTATCAGAAAAGAGTATTCAAAGGCTTTGAGGTGAGAGGTTAACTTAATTTTAATCATCGTAAATCTTTTTCGGTAAGTGTATAATTTTAATTAACACAAAGTTTTTCGATAGAAATTATGTCGAGCCTTTGTTGTTCGAGAAAATCTGCATATAATTTTTATACCAACCTGAAACAGAACATTTAAAACCTATTCTTCATTTGAATTAAAATTTAAATGCAAATATTTTTCACACAGATTTAAATTAAAAAAAGTTTGAATATATTTTAAAATCAAATTGAAAAAACAAAATATATTTTTTTAACCCTTTGAAGACGGTGGAACATTCGCTGTCGCACCTTTTCTTCATTTCAGAAAAAAATGTTTTATTTATATTAAATTGTTATTAATCTGACATTTGTCTTATTTTTCTTTCTTGCTTTCATATTAATTCTTTTCAAATAATCTCTGTTCTGTCCCCTACTCTTTACTGACGTTATGATTTCTCTCTTTTCCTCTGATTTTATGTATACATCTTACTATTGTAGTTGATGAATTTAGTTTGTTCTTCATTTTGACAATGAAATGCATTTGCCTATGAAAGGAATATGAGGATGCACTTATTGTAGCACAAAAATGGGAAGATTATATTCAATACTGGATGTTTAACTTGCAAAATAAGCTATGAAGAAGAGACCTAAAATGCCCTCCAGACAGCTATTAAAGAAACACATTTTTAATCAACTATTCTTTCTGATTGACCTTTTCTTATAAATTGCTAGAAAAAAAGAGCACAAAAGATGTTACTCGAAGTTTAAATTGTTTGCACCTTCCTTGTACAAGGAATAACTTTCTTTAGAGAAGAATGAATCCTATTCCGTAATGTTGTACATTATGGAATCAGTTCCGCCTCAGGAACTAATTCCATTGATTCATAAGAATTTCGAAATTAATATCAGCAGTGTCTAAGAACTCCGTCTAATTCTGGAATTGCTTTAAGAAGGAATCACTCAGAATCTCCTTTAATCATTTACAATTTCGAAACTAGACGGAATTTTCAGGAATTCGTTAGAATTGATTTCGGATATGCTAGGAATTAGTGGAACCGTTTCCGAAATCGTATTCTGTTTCGGTTTGATTCAATTTCTGGATTGGTGGAATTGATTCGTGAGACGCAACTGATTCCGCAATATTCAACCTCGCAGAATAGGATAACTGCTGCTTTAGAGTGGTTCAAAATGGTTGGAGATTTGAAGCTCATAAAATATCTCTCGTTCCATCTGTAATGAGAATTAAGTTCACCCTGGATTATTTTAAGACAATGTATCACTTTTAGAATATGTGAAAAATGTAGTTTCGTGACGTTTTTGACAAGAGATTAAGAAACTGTTTGCATTTCTACCTTTCTCTTACCCTATTTTCATCAGTTACTTTTGATTCCATTGATAGAACATTGCGCAAGAAAAGTAACAGTGGTGAGTAAATGAAACATATCACTGCAATTACATACAAAGTCCATTTGAATGTCAATTCTTAGACAACAATGCCGCTAATTGGTGCTCCTAAAAAAGTAGTCGAAGTTACAACAGAATTTCATCAAGTTTTTTCTTTAACTAAGCTACCTAAACAAAATCCAAGAGCATATGATGAACCAATTAATGCAGATGCATTTCCGTAGATAGAAGTAAAACGCAAATCAACAATTTGTATCAGTAATGGTGTGATCGATGTAGTAATCATACTCAATCCCAAACCAACACCACAGTTTGCAACAAAAAGTAAACCAATTGAATTTGACAAAGGTATCTAATAATTAAAAGAGAGATGATATAGATAGAAAAGTCAACAAGAAATTTCAATTTCTATACAAGTATCAATGATATTGCTATTATTATTAAACCAAACATGCCACAAAGCCATCTAAAAAACAATAAGACAATGCATATGCAATCTGAAACTCCAACAGACTATTTTTAAGTTTATTACCGTCCAATCTTGAAACTTATCCAGCCAAAAATGAATTGACTTATGAAAAGTGTAATATTCAGTGGTAAAAATACCAAACCTGAAAAATATTATTGGTTAAAATTTATATCGAATCAGTAAAAGTGTATAACAAAAACCTTGCATCATAGGGTCTACATTGTAGTTCGACATCATCCAAATTGGCAACGTAGTTTCGAGAGAACTTACACAAAATATACCGATCACAAGTGATCCTTTAAATGAAAGAAAATCAGTTAAAACCGACATAAAAATAGAAATCACTCGCTTACCAAGACAAATAGAATAGGTTCAGCATTTACACAAGTCTTGGCTGATATTTATATATTGAAATGGGAACACAAACTGATCAAATATCAACAGACGCATCAAGGAATTTACGAATGATTTGTTGAACATTTCATTGATAACAGTCTTTTTTTATAAAATAATTATTATTTATTCGTTTAAATATATAGATGATACTTTTACAGGCACCAATGAATCATTAGATAAAATTCAAGAAGAACTTGAAAGAGCAAAAAACAACGGTATCAATGGCGGCGGAGTATGGAGGCTCGTGAGGTTTGAGCCTCACTTGGTTTTCAGCCTTTGAGACTCAGCCTCGCTTATTTTCGGATTGAATATTATCTTTCATTGCTAGAATTTGTTATGTTCGGGATCTAACATAACTAGATACATGTTCTGACATATCTATCTGATAATGTGATTCATCTATTTTTTATATATTTTTCTTTTCTATATTCTTCTATTGCATAGATGTCATATACAACTTATATATATATCATGTATTTTTTCTCTTTTCTTTTACTTGGATATTTCCCTTCTCTGTATGTTGTTTAAGTATTTTTCCTCTTTTCTTACATGTTTTCCTGTCCGTATGTTTAGGTTTTCTCTATATCGTCTATATATGTTTTATTTCCAGAACGTTTGGTTTTTTTCCAAGCACGTATGTACACACACGCACATATGTAGGCATCACTAGTCATGTTGGTACCTCAAGATATAAGATAGGAAATAATATTATTTCAGAGACGCGTATATAATGAATTTTATATGAAATGAAAGCCAGTCAAAAATAGGATTTATTGGCACTAAATAGTAAGGGTTTTATAAACTTTGTAATGTCGAACTAAAAAAATTTTGAAAAATTCTATACACTAAAAAATATTAGAAATTTCACATTTTCTATCTGAAAAGAAAACATTAAATTTTTTCATAAAATTAACTTCTTTTCATTATTTCTATTACCTTACATGTTTCAAAATATATTTAGTGGATACAATATGGAAAGCTGAATTAAATAAGTGTATTTTATAACATGTATGGTAGTAGAAATTAAAAAAAAAGCTAATTTTATGAGAAAATCAAGTGTTTTTTTATATATAAAAATGTGAAATTTTTAATATTTTTTAATGTATAGAATTTTTTAAAAGTTTTTTTAGTTCAACATTATAAAGTTTACAAAACCCTTACTATTTAGTACTAATAAACCCTATTTTTGACGGGCCTTCATTTGGTATAAAATTCATTATATACACGTCCCTGAAATAATATTATTTCGTATCCTATATCTTGAGGCACCAACACGGTTGGTCACGCCCATATATAAAGAAAAGACAGATTCTATTTATCTGAAAAGTATCTGTTCAACCTTTGCATCGAAGAACGAACAGAGAAAGTTATTTTTGGTACCTTCTGATTCGTTTTGTTTTCACAATGACCGTTGTAGTTTTTACTGAGGTCTAATAAAAAGAAGAATTATATTTTGCTTTATCTTTTAATAAAAGTCCATCATAGAAAAAAAATATTATGGGCCTCACTTAGGTTAATGACGCTCCGCCGCCACTGATTCTTAACATATCTGATGAGAATATCTAAGCAACAGTCGAAACGCGTCGTATGATGCTTTAAAACTATCAATAAATAAAAATTCTTACGAAATCTGGCTCTTGGTTTGCTTTACTCACCACTTATTTACGGACATGTATCGGTACACATTTTATATTTCGAATTCTTTACAGATGTATGTATTTTATTTGTGATTTGTTTGAATGATTGAATGACACCCTCACCTCGAAACTGCAGCTAAGCCAATAAATTGATGTGCTTATCGACTATCATACTATTAAATTACTTGAATGCTAGAGCGTCAATGCAAAACAAGAAGAGAAAAATTATAAAATGTTTATGATTTCACCATAAAACATACATATACATTACTTTCATCAGTTGCATAGGCAATATTTATTGCACGCAAACGAAATCAAATACATCGCGTAACGTCAATAAGATCTTATTCTTCTAATAAAAGCCATAAATAATCGTATTTTAATGAGCAAAGCAAAAGTTCTCGAGATTTTACAAAGGTATCGTATAGTTTTTCTGTTCAATTCACTTATTGTAATGTTACATAGAAATTCTACCATCTTCCTAGACTAATCAAATCGAACAATCAGACGACTTTGTTTCAGTCACTTATTTTGTGGGTTATTCTCTTTGGTTGTCTCTTTATTATTGCTGGTCCATTGGCACTTAAATTATCCTATGCATTGCCATCAGTAAGATCACGAACAATTCCTTCACATTTTTTTAGTGAACAACGTGCTCGTGATTACTATTCCAATCTAACACAGTATGGACCGCGAGTGATCAATACACATGCAGATTATCTCACACGTAATTTTCTCATTTCACAAGTTCATCGAATTCTTTCCACAGCATCATCATCTATTCAATTTGAACTCGATCTGCAAAATTTTACAAGCCATCATATTGATCATTTGCAAAATATTATTGTTCGTATTTCCAATCCATCATCACAACCCAATACACCATGCCTTATGTTAGCTGCTCACTATGACTCTGGTACTTATTGAATATGCTTTAGAAAAAAAAATCTTTTTTCTTTCATTTTACATATACACAGTCGAATTTAGTCCAGGTGGCAGTGACGATGGTTCAGGCGTTGTTACTCTTTTGGAACTTCTCTCGAATCTGGTCAATGATCCTACCATCAAATTCGATCGAGTAAATCTTATTGTTTTATTCACTAGTGCTGAAGAACTGAGCTTGGGAGGTGCTGCAGCATTTATCAACAGTCATATTTGGAAAGCAAACGTTCGACGATTCATCAATATTGATTCGACTGGTAGTGGCGGCAAAGCCATTCTCTTTCGTGTTAAACCATCACAGGTTTGCTCATGTTTCTTTGCTATTGTTCTTCTTTTATTTTTCGAACAAATATTTATAGATTGTTGTTGACTATGCAAGAGTACCAAGACCTCATGCAAATGTTATTGGAAATGAAATTCTAGATTTGCTAGGAAGAGATACAGATTATAGTGAATTTGCTACAAGAGGTTCATTATTAGGATATGATTTCGCATTTTATCTCGACGGTTACTATTATCATACATTACGCGATGCACCCATAACAGTCGATGAAGGTGCTCTACAACATCTAGGTGAAAACATACTTGCTCTATCTCGTGAGATTCTTCTCGGTCGTATCGATCTTCAACAATCATATACCATCGTAGAGGACGATAATCTAGTGTACTTTGATTTAGTTGGTCGACATTTTATTACTTATAAAATGTCTACGGGAATCATCATTCAAGCTATTCTCATTGGATTAGTTTTTCTTATTGGTATTCTGATGATTGTACTTGATCATCTCTGGCAACGACGACATCTTTCATCGGATGATTCTCTTTCTGTCTACTTCCATTTCAACTATGCTGTCATTATACGAATCATGTTTATTTTCATATTCGTCATATCGTCTTTACTTTCAATAATTATTAGTATTCTACTTCCTATTATCGTTGCATTTCTTATGTCAAAGATTCAACCTCTCTCGTGGTTTGGTAATTCAACTTTGGCCATATTTCTTTTTGGTCTTCCATGTTTGATCGGTATGATATTGACAGAAACACTCTGGGCATTATGTTATCGATGGATTCTATCGAAATGGCCAAAAAAACATTCAACTCATATGAAATCAGCCGATATGGATCCAGTGAATCGACGTAGCTTTGATTTTGAACGACATTTTGCATTACTTATTGTTTACACTATCTTTATGATCGCTTCTATTTCTCTTGGTTATCGCTCTCTCTATTTTATTCTTATCTGGTCAATTTTTGTTTGTCCAATTTATTTACTGTTGATATTGATTGAGTTTGGTGTTCGTTGGAGTTTTTATCAAGCGCCGCACTTTTTTGGCGAACGACGTTGGTACTGGACATTTGCACCCTATCTTGCTTCTCTATTTCCTCTCATTCATTCAATTGAATTAGCAAGTCGTCTTCTTCGTATGACGATTCCGATGATGGGTCGCATGTTTCAAACAATACCTGTACCCCATGATGTTGTGATCAGTATTCTCATAGCTGTCCTAGCAGCTCTATTCTTCCTCATTTTTATTCCGAACATGCAACGTACAATGTATTTTGGTCGAACATTAATTTTGCTTATTATTACTTTTCTCATCGTCTTTATTATTGCTTGTACACGATATCCATTTACTAGTACACATCCAAAAATTGTTACTGTGCAACATATATCGCAATCGATCTATCAAATCGAAACTCCTACCAATTTACCTGTTGTTGTTCCACTTATCTCGCGTTCAGCATCGATTACAATTACATCGTATGATAATATTGGTCTATCGCCGATTCTCGACAAGTTTTCAATTGAAACAGGTCAATCACTAGTCAACCGAAAATGTATAAAATCAACTAGTTGTACTTTCGATGATACATTCAATCGTACTATTGCTATCAAAGAAATCGAATTAATATCAATAAACAAGACTATGAATTATACATTGATATTTCGACACGCATCATCTTATCAAATCGAAGTTTTTTCGATGACTGTTGCGAACATGATTGTAGAGAATTCATCATTAAAGCCAAGAACAGAGACGATACTCATTGTACAACCATTTTCTTCAGCGTCGAGTTTCAGTATTGAAATGATGATTGAACGATGTAATATGACAGATTCACCATTTCTCACATCTCTGATTCATTCAATCCCTCACGTGGTAACATGGGGAGGCGGTCGATGTCAGGCGATTCGTGATATAGTAACATTGATTATTACTGTTTGATGAAAACTTTCTCTACTCACCTGCTTTCTTCGATCGTTTTAGCGGCATAAGGGAGTATTTATCTTACGTATCATTTACTTTTCCAGATATCTGATGTACGAAAAAAAAGATCAGTTTATCTATGAATAACTCTCGATTTATATGAGTGTATTACCAGAGTTGCCACCTCTTCTGCTTTTTGAAGGTTTTTCTGTCGTTTCTGCTTTTTGAGCGTTTTTCTGCTTTTTTAAATATTTTATTGTTTACATTTTTAACCAACATTTTTCTTTCGAAAGATCTTTTCTTTCATAATTATAACAAAAATTTTGACTATACTTACCGAAGACGTATTGTGAATGAATAATGCCCAATAAGGATAAGAACTTTTCTTTTACAAAAACCCACAAAATCGAAGATAATTTTATGGAGAATTAATTAAGTTGATTTCATTTAGCCATGCATACAACCAAACAGACTGACCGATACTCAGGGACGTGCCTTGGTCTCAGAGGCAGGAAGGCGCAAAGTCTTCAATCGTGTGGATTCAGAATCAAAACATCCCTGAAAACACAATTTTTTGATCAAAGCAAAAATAATATTTTCAAAAGCAGGGTGCAGCGCCCCACGCGATCCCTCCTAGTTATTTCCGTGCCAAGACTGAACCTTTCACTTTCATCGTTGGTCTGTTCGATTCTATACATGGCTAGACGAATTTAAGTCGAACGATTTTCAAAAAAAATCTTATAGAGTTTCGGCAATTCTGGCAAAAGAAAACCTTTCATCTCTGTTACGGAATCTTCAGTCTGGACATATTTCTAATAGTTACTGGTGTTCTTGTTTTATTCTAAATGACAATAACTCAACAGTAAACAAAATTCTCACATCCAACCGGTTATGAATGTTTATATTTTCTCTCACTTCAATCATCGAATTTTAAAAAGTTCATATGCGTCTTATATGTCTTTACCATCCAGTAGCAATGATTATGTTGACTCAGCATTTTCAGAATTGAAACATTTATCATATAATAAAGGGGATTGTACGAGAAGAACTTATATCGCGGAAGTAAAAATACGTTTAATTTTCTCCTTATCATAACTAAGATGCGTAAATATCTATTAGATAATTAAGATTTATTAAAAGCTACTAAATCAAATGGAAAATATGTAGTCAAAAGAAAATGTGCCCAATAATCCTATTCGCCAAGTAAGTAGGTCTATTTCTTGATCTTATATAACTCTATTTTTTATCGATTCACTATTTTCTTGATTTTATACAATAAAGATGAGAATTTAATGTAAAATTTCTGAATTAATACACAGGAACAAGTTTAAAAATCGTTTATGTCACAAAAAATAGGCTTTCTGTTTTCTTTCTGCTTTTCGATCATGAAATTTCTGCCGTTTTCTGCTATTTATAAATTGTTTTCTGCTTTTTAGACTCTAGAAGGTGGCAACACTGGAACTAACGTTTTGATTTCTAGACAATGTTCGAATTGCTAAACGAAATGCGAATCTCTAGGAAAGCCCATATGCATTCACTTTCGGATTTTCAAACTAAAATACCCAATTTATTATTTCAATTTCTTTGAATATCGAATAGGTGTGTGACAGTTCCATATCAACTCGTGGAACTGTAACTGATCAAACCAGTTCATTTCGTTTGAAATGGAGCTGTTCATCGGTTCATTTCATTTGAACTGGAGTTATTCATCAGTTCATTTCATTCGAACTGGAATTG
>JAJEKB010021442.1:703459-784645 GCA_022393335.1 Macrotrachela quadricornifera | reverse complement strand
GCGAAACTTTTAGAGAGACGAAAAAATCAAATAATGATAAAAAAGTGGCAAAAGTGATAATAAGCAAATTCTCTATATTATCTTAAATTACGGATTCTTTTTTTCTGATCTATATTAATTAATATAGGATTTCAATTACTTGAAAGAAAAATATATTCTCTTAATAAGGCATTTTATTATAAGCTTAATTTCTTTCTGATTAGATTAGTAGATTATGAGTAGGTTATATAACACAAAACATTATAATATTTCACCTTTCTTTTCGCTAAAATGTCAACATTTGTATTAAGCAAAACTCAAAGAAACAAACCCTTATTACTCTCTAATGGCTTCAGCTATACTATCGACAAAACAACTGATGAAAAAATTTATTGGAAATGCGAATCTGCACGATCACTTAAATGCAAAGGTCGAGTTCATACTAATTCTCTTAGTACTATTATATTACATGAAACTAATAATCATAATCATCTTGGAAATGCTGTTTCAAGTGAAATTAGAATATTTGAAGAAAAAATTCGTGATCGTGCTATTAATTATAATGAACCTACACAAACTGTCATTGATAATTGTTTAACGAATTTATCGGATAATGCTGTAGCACGTATTCCAAACTTTAAACATATTAAGAATTCAGAACGTTTATAAGAATTTATACATTTTTTGCACTACTTTTCAGCCTACACTTCTACAACAACTGGATGGACTTGCACATAATTTGTGGATGACTCTTAAATTCGTATTTATTTCATTATTTTTTTGTATCTATCTTGCTAATATTTATTCAATAATTTGTTTTGTTTAACTTTCTTTCATTAACATAATTTTGTTAGTTTCGTATTCTCATTATAAGTTTGTCGACTAATATTTATATCAACAAATTTTCGTAGTGACTAATTTTCGTAGCGATCAACTTTCGTAGCGACCAATTTTCGTAGTGACCAAGTATCGGCGGCTAATTTTCGTTCTATCTTTTTTCTTTCGACCAATTTTCGCTTTCCCGTAAAATTTCTTAAATTCAACATCAAAAAGTTTTGATAAATCTTACACTTCAGTATCAAGAAATCCCATTTTCGATGCGCTTTAATTTGGTATAAAATTATTTATGTATGCTGTTTGAAATTATAGTGTTATCCCCCTTGGAAAAACATTTTTACGCACCCTGTACAACTATTCATCCGTAAAACTTACATGTAAAATCTTGTTTATTCCTTATCCTGTGATGAAGATTCAATCTTTTACTTGGAAAATTGTTTATAGGAGATTTCTAAATATCTAAATGAACGGTGCTTGAACATAAAATACAATAAACGAAGATTGTGTTAATAATAGGCATTCAATCTTCTTTTACTAAGGATAAACATAATTGTGGCACGACATTACTTAATATATACATGGTGAAGAAATCTCCCACTCGGTAATATTGGATTACCTCCCTAAACATCTGAAATTATTTGTTTTTTTTATTCCTTTTTGTATCTTGCTGGATGAAGTTGAAGACAGTTATAGATGAAAAAAAAATCAGAATGTAAAATAAAGTGCTGTGTAAGAGAAACAGAATCGGTTCGAGTTTTTGAAAATTCAAACTGAACTGGACCAAAACCAAAGGAATTTCGAGAAACGCGAAGCCGAACCGATTGAAACTTTTAAAAAAGCTAAAACAAGTATTAAAAGAAGTTAGTCAATGGAATTGGTTCACGTTTTCTTTGAACTAAACCGATCCTATGTATGCTTTAAAGCTATTTCAAATAATTCAATGCAACTGCCGTTTTGGTTTAAATTACTACCTAAATACACAAAATATTAAAGTATTTAATAGCTATAGCTTTTTTAAATCTTTAAATCTCGTTAAAAAGTATCTTTTTTGAGAAGCTACAGTCGGTAAGAAGAGCCATGAATGGACGACACAGAAGGAAATGTTGGACAAGTATGAAAAACACATTAGGTACAAAGAAAACAGATTATTTTTAATCGGTACTGAGTCACAATTAGGAATTGGTCAATGCACATTTTTAGTACAAGCATCACATGGCAATATTTTCTGCGATTGCATCTCATTTCTCGATTAAAACACTGTCAATTTTATCAATAGATTTGGTGGCTTTACTGCAATTACTATTTTTCATCCACATTTTTTCCCACTATAGTGGATTGAAGTTATTTGTTTGTTAACGTACCTATCTGTCTTCGCAGGTATATCGAAATATGGGTATTGAGATCTGGCCAGTGTATTCATTTTGGAGATGGTAATTCGAAAGATTTATTCCACGGAAAATGAAACTTATTCACACAGACGGACATTTTGAAGGTTCACAAATATTTTATTGACGAGAGGAAGTATCTCACAGTGGCGATGAGCCTCAAGGTTGCATGGATCTCCAACAAGTTACATTCATGCAGTTTTCTAAACCACATTCCGCTCAACCAAAGTAAAATTAGACGAATCATGGAATGTCGACAACTTGTCGAATGTGATAGACTGTATGATGCTTTTATTATTTATAGTACAGATGGAGTGATTCGTGAAAAAGCGTAAAAAATTGTTCAACGGACAGGATAACAATTTTAAAGAGCAGTGCAAATATTAATCGCGATTTTCATTAAACTTTTTTTTATCGTAAAACGGCATAATCATTTCAATGTACCAGTATTAAAAGCACATTTTTTCCGCTTAACCAATCAGGTATATGATTCGATCTTAAAACGCTTTCTTGATCAAACAAATATAGCAAAACGATAAGAGTAAGTAGAGCTACAATGACCGGTTTCATCTTTGCCGAAGAAACTCGCCAGATGGTTTATAACTTGTTGGTCTTCCATCATGTGAGAGGAAATAAAAATTCAGTGCGCGTAACTGCTTTTCTTCTCCTGGATTTGAAATCTATTTAAATCTTTTAGAATCTTCGTCCATACTATGCTCCTTGAAAAACTTTACGAAAAAGACATTAACTGAGATTTTTTTAAATATTGACTGGATTGAATGTTCACAAAAATCCTATCAAAACTGGTTAATCGGATTTTTAACGGAAACTAACCATTAGATCCGTTACAGATTTTATAAGCTGAGAAACAGTTCTAAGTATTGTTCGGATATGAAGTAGCGAATTTCTTATAAGAAATTATGTAGAATTAAAGCTCATTCTAACAAACACAAAATTAACATGAAACATTGTCTAAAAATTGTATATTTTGATCTAATACTAGACAGATATAAGCTGAATGAAACATTCGTGACTTTTTTGTAGATATTTTCTCTTAAAGTGACTTACGATGCCCACAATTTGACTTAGATTTACTATTATTACTAAAAGACATTGTCAAGCTTCTGATTAATGTCTATGCCCGACTTGAATAGAATTGAATCATAGTGAATTGAAAAAATAAACGGTTTACTCGTCTGACAAACGGTAAAAAATTGTTTTACAAAATATATTCTGATTTCAAATAATTAAAGTACTCAATTGACTGTCGTATTATCATTCACCCTTGCAGCTATTGTAACAAATTGAAATAACGCATTCCCCAATAACCCAATAGGAAGTTAGTTGGATCAGTTTCAACAAATCCATCTCCATCATCTAAATCGTAGACTCCTTGGTCTACGTTTTTAGCAGATCGTTCGTCCGGAGGTAACATCTGCAACGACTTGAGCGGTCGATAACAATGAGCATCTACGTTGATTTGTACGTCCAAGCGATCACTATTGAATTGTGGCCATTGAATCAATTCCAATGGCCAACGCTGTAAAAACCATACAGCATCATTTGATAAAGAGTTGCAATCGTGTCGAGGAGTTCTCATGGTCAATCCATGGCGTTTGTTAAATGTATTCCGAGTTTCATTGACTTGACCACTAGCATAGCAATAAATGAAATTAAAGAATGGTGTTTTTTCCATTTTTTTGTAATTGAATGAAAGATCTAATCCCATTCCCATGTATTCCCATAAATCGGTAATTAATGATTGTGCACGTGCCTTTTGAACCGCAGATAAGCGAACCGAAGAAGCAATTGTGTGGAACGCATGAGCTAGGTTAAAATAAGACAAATAAACCATTTGATCATAATCAAAAGCCCCTAAAGCATATTCAAAAGCACTAGCACAAACAGCAATCATCTTCTGATTAATAAGATTGACATCATATTGATAGGATCCAATAAGAAGATTGGCACCATCGAGAAAACGCTCATCACCACTGTAACCGTATGCTTGAAACAGGTAAGCCAGTATCTGAAGACTGTTTATGCCTCGATCTTCTTGGTAGCGACTATCATTGTTTATTTGGATAGGATTCCAATAGCCCCATGTAGTACGATTGTGATTCTCACCAAACAAATACCAATCATGAGTCAGGATATGATTGGTAATATTGAAAATAAGTATGTAAGCTCTTCTTCGTTCGTCATCATCACTAGCCAGTAAGTCATGCACGAGAGGAAATATGAACTGATGGCCACAAATTTCATCAGACGATGTATCACCCTCAAATTGAAGATCTGGATAAACAGGAGAAGGATACCATGGAAAATTAGAGGGAAACTCGCTGCGCTTTGCGAATGAACGAGCAGGATAACCAGGAATACCTGCCAAAAATGTAAGCAAAGCATAAATTAATCAAAATCACCAGTAAACTTTGTTGACGTCAATACGTTACCTGTAATTTTATTGAGTATTTCCATTGCTTCAAAGTGCTTCCAAGCTTGTGCTTTAACTCTTACGTCTTGCGTCACAACATAGCGAAAGATCTGGCTAGCCAAATACATTGAAGTCCATTGGCCATCATTATCATCTGGTTCTTTGATGCAAGTACGACCATCGCCCCATGATGACATAGAACAGTCGGAGACGAGCCCGTTTTTATCATGTCTTCCTGGTTGATCGATGAGCAATTGAAAATGATCTGCTTTTTGTGCCAATGTCCACATCTCAAAACGAAGAACAGCGAGGCCTTTGTTTGTGATTGCTACTGCAGCACTGCCCAGATTAGGAGATGCATCACTTTGACGGCTCAGAACAGCCAACGAAGACACATTAACTAACGATTCACGATTTGGCATATATCTGGCACTATTGAATACACGCCAAGCATTGATGTCACTACTGTTTGAATCGAAACGCATCACCCCACGTACAGCACCCAGCCATATATGACCATCAGGTAACGTCGATTCGCTAACACTTAGAGTAGTAATGTTTGCAAATGGAAGATGACCAATATCTGATCCAGGATTAGAGATTTGTCCCGCCAATCGAGAAAAGAACCAGTGGAGACGTCCTGTTGACATGATAATTGGTGACAGAAGAGTTATTCCAGTACTTTGACCAATCCACAATTTGTCTTGCACGTCATTATAGGCCAGAGAAGTGATCGGTGCATCAATAAGTCCCGTGATATGTTCAAAACGCCAACCTTCATTACCAACACTGTAAGAGTGAATCCAAAGTTTGGTCTCAGTACCAGCAAATATTGTTTGCCGTTTGGAACTCCATGCCAAAGAAGAAACCGATACATTGATCTCATTGAGAAATGGATGAATCATAAATGTCGATAAATCTAGTCCGTGCAGTCCTGAATTAGCAGCAATATACAACCATCCTCTAACTCCCAAATCTTCCATAAATAAACCGCCTTTGATCTTAGTAGTATTCATAAGAACAGAAGGAAAAACTACGATTTGAATAACTCTACATGAAGTTGCATTTGATCGGTTGCATAGAATTAATTTCACATTATCAGGTGAGACGAGTGCGGCTGTGTATTTTAAAGCAGTGTTTTCATTATGTGATACGACCAAAAGACTGGCATCGTTGTTTACATCAATCCCAGATAAAACCATTAAAGTACCATTGGCAGACAAAGACATCCAATACATTTGCAGTTGCAAAGTTCCTAAATCTGTCTCTTGTACTTTATCAATAGAATGAGCCAGTAACCAAACACCTTCGGCAGCTTGGGAATGATAACGCGGTAGTGCAACTATCTGCCATGCATTTTGGATATTACTAAGAACAGGCCAAGCAGTCGATTCATTTGCAAACGGCGCAAACAGATAACGTTCAGCAATGACTTGTTCAAATTTATTATCTGGAATAGGCGTTGGCATTATCGTAAGAGTATCAACGAAAGATTTATGTCTTGTTGAGAACGGATCATTGATCATTATCGAGCAGACAAGAGACCAAATAAGCATTGGCCACATTGTATCGCTTTATAATCAGAAATGTGCAAAAAAAGAACAAGAGAACAACTTATATGTGAATCAGTGTAATCATCATCTTCCAATGCATGCTAAAATGATATTAAGATAACGATATCTTAGGCATACTATGTAAGTTAAATACATACAGAATGCTTGAAGGTAAGTTAAGAATTATTAGAATAAACTAACTGATATCAAACTATTATCTTGAGGTGAGGGTGAGCTAAGTTACCATAACAAACATAGCAATGTTTCGATTTATTGTAATTTTATCAAGTGACTGCCATTTGTACTATGTTTCAGAGAACCAATATAAAATACTTGAAGTCTACTCGAAAATAGATACCGTATTATAGAATACGTCTGAAAAAAATTGGGAGAATGATAAACTTTGAATAAGGATTTATGACTGTTAAAACGCTTTTTCCTCCTCAAATTCATCAAGGATTTGTCTCCTGTTGCGAGCTGATATATCCTTGTACTGACTTCTTTGTTTATTATTTAAAAGGATTGATTTCGTTTATCTATCAAAAAGAGTTTATGAAGAAAGAAGCCGGTACAAGGGTATATTAGTTTGCAACGAGAGACAAACCTCTGATTAATTCTAGAAGGAAACAGACTCTATCAAAGGGTAGATTATGGCTATAAACTGATTTAACAGTCATAAACTCTTATTGATAGTTTATTATTGTTCTATTTCTTTCAGTGTGAGCTAACGACAGAACCTTTTGAGGTGATAAAAAAGGTTTTGGAGTCAGGCTACACTCTATAAAAGAAAATCGATTCATTATCGAACTTTCAAAAGTTCTTGATCTTGTCTAGAGACCTTAAAAGTTCAGTATCACTCGTTTTTTTAGACAATACTTTGAGGATGGAAGTCTCGGTCTCGATGTATGTCTAGGTGTGACCAGTGATTTAACTCTAACTAATCAGAGAGACGGTCTCAGATCATAATATGTTGGATCGAATATAATATAAAGTGAGCTATCTTCGTAAGATATTGAATTGAATATCCGCATTTCATCATGTTTTTTGATATGACACAAATATTTGATTTTTCACGGCATGTCTCTTAACGTGTACAATGTAGAACGATGATGAGAAGAGAAAATGGGACAGTTTTTTTCAATCATGATCATGATATTTAGGTCTTCTACTTATAAGAGAAAATAACATATATATAAGGCTAAAACATTACCATTTACATACTTGCTTCTTTTCATCTATCACTACTTCATCAAGCGTCGAATATTATCGAACGACAATGTACAAGATCAGCAAGCTGATTTCCTTCATCGTCTTCTTAGTGTTGGTGGCAAAAATCTGCATGTTCCAGGCGGCCATTTAACGTTGTCTTGAGCCTGAAGATTTTTGTGTTCCTTCATCAGGTTCTATGAATGCTGGTGCTAGATGCTGTAGTGTTTGTTCCTAACGAGCAAACTTCATCAACTGATTAAAAGCTTTAAGACTCATATTTATACCTTAAATAGTACTTAGTAAGACTAGATGAATCCTACAAGGATTTGCTTGAATGGGCCTATTCAGTTAAGATATAAACATTTCAAGTATAGCATCGAAAATGTATATACATTGTCTTTTATGCATGAATTACAGTATTAAGACATATGAAGACAGAATTTATTCGTCAAATGCTCATCGACTAATCGTGGAACTGCTGACAGAATTATACTGTGGTGTGCATTTGATGATCTAGCTGTTATATAAAAGAAGTACCAAGTATTAATATTCTATAACAGTGAGATTATTTCATACCTGATAATATATACTCATCAATTGTCTGTATCTGTTATTTCGTTTGCATGCCTTGTCAGTCGTGCTTTATCTTTCATTGGCATTCAATGTCAGAAGGTGTAAAAAAGAGAGAATAAAGAAAGCCCTCTATTAAAATATTACAAATGTTATTCTGTGCTGAAACGTCCTGCGTCTATCTGACGTCTTTTTCTATATTGTTTCGTTTTATATTCTTTGATATTTTTTGAAAATCTCTTACTATTCTTAAGCATATTAACAATTTTGTCTCATAATAAAATAATAGAAAAGAAAACGTCAACATGATCAACATTAATAATGTCGTTCACCTACTGTCTACTATTGTTTCAAAATGATCAATATTGATAAATGGATTTTTGTTACCAGTTATACCACCAAAAGAAGAATTAGCGCAGTATCTATTTGACACTATCGAATCTACCAGAACACTTCAGCCTTGAATATATGGAAAAAGTAGTGAATTGTTATGGCGAAACAGATTCAAAAGGAGATCAGCGCAAACATAGTTCGTCAACAGCTCAATGTTGTTTTCACCGTCTCCGCCATCAGAAGTATATCTCGAGATTTCGTCACTATCTTGAAATGCATGGAACCAAGAAACAGAAAATCGAAAAGGTCGAAGAATATGTTTTTGATAAATTTGAAAAGGCGCGAGAACAACTACTACAAGTACATGATCTTGATTTGAAATGTTGGGCGTTAATGAGTACTAAAGAACATATTCTGAACAATTTCGCTACTACCACTGATTAGATTGATAATTTCAAACATCGGCACAACATATGTTCACGAAAAATCATAAAACTTGCTACAAGACGGTAAGTTGAAATCCGTAAGATTTTTGAAAAATATGATGAAAACAATATTCTTAGCACGGATCAGATAGGATTGGAATTGAAACTTCATTCTAATCGTACATTGTCAGATCAAGGCGAGAAGATAATTGTTGCCTCTGTACGTTCAATAAGTGCAACAACACAAACATATACTGTTCAGCAAACGATCAGTCGTGGTGAATACTTAATTGAACCAGTTTTTGTCTGTTTGAAAGAAAATAAAGGTCGAATGTCCGATAATATTAAGGCGCATCTGTTTGAACCAGACAATGTTGTGTGCCCATGTAGCATCTCCGAAAAACTAATCACTTCATTATTGGAATATTGGAGAGATCACGTTCTTGCACTATCATTGTCAAGAAATTCGAAAAATCTCGAACGTCTTACAATTCCTCCAAAAACTGTCTATTTTAATAGACAATGGAAGTTGGTCGCCAGAAAAGCCTATGATCGAGTACGATTAGATAAACTCAACAGTAATATGAGCGAACGAAATAATGTTATACACATTCAGTCGCTAATTCCTAATGAAATGGGCAGCTCAATATTTGTTCCTATGATAAAATTCACATGGTACGCAAGTGTTTACTCAAGACAGAACCCTGGTCCATTTGAAAACGTCATGGAAGTTTGTTTTTCTTCTGATAGAGACTACTGCAATGAAAATTTATGCGATCGATCGCTTTTCTTTACGTGCATTTGATATCGAAAAGACTTGTTTTGGCAATTTTTTCGTTAATTACCACATTCACTAAACTATTACATATAAAAAAATTCATAAGTCGTACTTCGGTGGTTCTAACAATTTCATTGTCTGTTTTAGTTTTTCCAGCTGTGTTACATCGGCAATTAAAATAGTTTCAACCATGCGTATGGCGCTCTCAGGATGAGTTATGAGAAATTCATAAGAGACTTCAATTTATACGTATTTTGAGAAGCAGATTTTTCTTTTAACATATTTTAATATTGTAATTCATGCACAAAAGATAATCTATATACATTTTCGATGTTATACTTGAAATGTTCATATCTTAACTAAATAGGCTCATTCAAATGAATCACCCTCACCCACCATCGAGAACTTGTGAAAAATATAGAGTTAACTTTTAAAATCTTTGCTCGAGCCTCAAAGTGCGTTACATATGACCAATGTGAAATGTAATTCATGCAGAAAAAACTGTAAGTCTGTATTTCATATGGTTATGAAAAAATCAGCATTGTATCGCAATCCAATGTAAATAATAGACTTGTTAAGGAAAATATGAACTTTATATCTAAACAAGGAAGCCATAGAAATCCTAACCATTTTGGGGTTTTCCAGTCTTACTAAGACCTATATATGGATAGAATATCACATCAAAAGTGTAGCTTTACTTTAGAGTAGTTCCTCTTCAGTGATTGAAACATTTAACCTGCCTTATCCGTTAGTGAAATTTGTTTTATTATGATACTTGTTGAATAGGAATGAAATAGCACAGAAAAATAGAGCTTCATCTTCTCTATTACCACATAAAAAATGAAAATTTTCTCAAGCCATCGATAGGAAAATGAGATACAGCTGCTATCACTTTTGGATAGCCCTAATATTTTATATATTCGCAGGTGGAAAAAATATTGTTAATACTAATCTATTATGTATGTTAATAAAAAATATGAATGAAATGAGTATTAATGTTTGCTGTCAATTCCTGGTTCAGTATTTCCGGTCAATGGTGGATAGACAAAACTGCATTGAAAAGCTACTTTTGATGGTGGTTTTGCTGGTGGCAGATATGGTTTGATCTTGGCAATAAATCTGAAGAATACATCGAACGGTACTTCATGGTCATCTTTTTTATTCAGCAAACGATACATATCAAGAGGCATTGTTTTGCAGACTTCATAAAATTCAAGTAAAGTTTCTCCGTCCATCGATTTGCAAAGTGGTAACAATGGGTTGAGTTCCTGATCAGTGAGAAACTCATTGACATTATCTTTGGACCACATAGTCGCTGGACTGATTTTCAAGTATTCTCGTGTTTGTATAGGTGGCGGTGGAGTCTCTTCGGGTATAGCCTCTGTCTCCGTTTTTTTTTGTTTGTCTTCTGGATTATCCTCCACTTCATTGCGTTTGAGTTCCGCGAGCAACATTTCATAGGCTTTATCGAATTCTTCATCCTCCTTGCCAGCAAAATCGATGTAAAGTTTGGAACCTGCCATGAGTCCTAACCAACCATCAGGTTTGTAATCTTTTTCGACCATTAATGGGATGACTTTACTTTTTCGATTGAAGGCATACTCGGCTTCAGCTTGACAGTTGACACTCGACTTGTAATCGTTCGACATACAAATCAGTACACATTTGGAATTTTCGACTGCTGTTGCCATAGCTTCAACAATCGAACCATGCATTTCATCTCTGTCTAACCAAACAGAATAACCATCATTTTCTAAACGATCATTAATTCGATGACATAACTCTTTTTGTGCCCAACAATAAGAAATCATCATATCGTACTGTTCCGGTTCATCTTTATTGCCTTCTGCTTCGTTTTTG
The DNA here is from genome assembly GCA_022393335.1 of Macrotrachela quadricornifera. Taxonomy (NCBI): domain Eukaryota; kingdom Metazoa; phylum Rotifera; class Eurotatoria; order Philodinida; family Philodinidae; genus Macrotrachela; species Macrotrachela quadricornifera. Next base: position 773,282 of record JAJEKB010021442.1, on the reverse strand, counting down.
TCCTTTGACGAATCCTTTTCTTGTTGCTTTTCATCTGATTTCTCTTTTACATCCGATTGTTTTTCATTGGCTTTCTTTTCGTCAGCTTCTTTTATAAATTTTTGTTCACCCTCCAGTTTCCACATAACTCCCTGAGCTGCTTTTGTTACCTCCATGTTGTCAGACTGTTCCATTTCTTTAACACGATCGATGAAATCTTTGTCCTTACTAAACGTATCCTTTGCATCGGGATTGAATGCAAGTGCATAGGCAACTTTCAGGGGCGCTGGATCATCAGTAGTTTCTTTGGTATATTGCATAATCGATGGTAGAAAATTCTGTTCAATAGCTTGCTGTTTAACTTCGTCGCTGTGCACCATACCTAACACGAAAAAATATTGAAAAAACAATGTTTGAATCTATCTATGTGAGTTCACTAACCTATTAGTCCTTCTAGAAGTTCGTTTGCTCTGCTATCTTTGCGTTTTTCAACTGCTTCGTTGAAATTTTTCACAATCAAATTGGTTGCCTTCGCTGCATCGTTCGTTTTAGTAAATTCTTCTTCGGATACAAGCAATGAAAGTAATTCAAGAGCAGATAATTGCAGATTTTCATTACTATTATCCTTGGATAACTGCTTCAGGATATCCAATAGTTTGGTGTCATCATCCGTCTGCTTTTTCAGTTCCGACAAGAGCTTCGGATCCGACCGAACAAGTTGAAATAGAACACGAAGTACAGTATGAGTAAGTGTGATTTGACCTTGTTCAACATTCGAATCGGTGATTGACTTGTTAAAAAGAATCGTAATCAAAGTTTCTTGAACAGCAAATTTCAGGTCTAATGGGAAGGAATTTGAATCAGATAGGATAAACTGAATTGGATACAGCAAACATAGTATAACCGTATCAGTCCATTTGTCAATGTTAGGAAGAAAATGACCAAACAACTCGGTATAGTGAGATAGTAAATACTTCAGAATTTCTTCACAATGATTTTTTCGTCTATCACACGTAAGAATATAATCTGGACAAGTGACAAGAAGAAACTGTTGGGTCAATGTCAAAGTAGATGCATTGACATCACCGAGTTGATATAATTTATCAATGTAGAAACGAGTTGAGACGCAAGAAACAATAGCATCGAGCAATTGATCACATTCAAGATCGGTAAAAACTTGAATCAATGAATCGTACGATTTCAAATTGGGATCCTCTACTTTTTCAATATCCAAGTAATAGCCATGGGAAGCAATATCATCTGCACATTTTTTTATTAAATCAATTAGTGTCTCCTGTTCATTGAGCCATGTTGCAGCTTCATTGTTGGTCTTGCTGAAATTGTATAAATAGTCAGTGCATTTCTGAAATGTGTTTTCCTGATTATTATCTAATGAATGATGAGTATGCCAATGTTGTAGAATATTACTCAATTGTTTTGATACATGTTGATTAAGATACGTTTTCTCATCAATACCATCAGTAAGAACAGTTGGTATTGATACAGACGATTGTCTGTTGCGTAACTTCCAGCCACTTAGTGCCCTTTTGGACTCTTTTTGAACTTCGTCCCAAACTAATTTATCCTTTTTACCGTCCATCTCGAATGGTAGTACCTAGAAAGAAAAGTAGGAGGAATTAAGCGGTAGTCGAGACTACTCTCGACTACGAAATGCAGTATGAAGCACGATTTGTGAAAAATCGGAAAGAGATTGAGAATCCAATATAATAGAATTTGTTACTACAAAAACTCAACCAGCACTTATCGACATATGTTAAAAAAACGCTATCAATTGATCATTTAATTAATTACTTAGGCGAAACCAAAAGTGGTAGCGACTACATTTCAATTTCGTATAAAAGGCCTGAGGAAAATTTTCTTTTTTTTGGTGATGATAGAGGAGATGATGCTTTATTTGTTGGTGCTAACGTTACATTGGAAAACGAAATATACCACAAGATGCAGCGTGAAAAGCTCTACTATCTAGAAAGTAAAACTTATTTTAATGATGCACTTGTCAAAAAAAAAACAAAATTCTTTGCAACCAATTTTCACTGCGCCGAAAATACCATGTGAAGAAAAATTTCGTTCTCCTTATTGGATACATATAATGAATTGTCTTTTATAAATTGTAGAATTTTTGCACTGTATTTTGTGGTATATTTCATTTTCCAGTGTAACGTTAAATATGTCTTGCTTGTTAGTGAAGTTTTACAGAAAAACAGTCCTTGTCGAAAGTTGTTTGATTATGATACTTGTTAAATAAAAATGAAATAGCACAGAAAAATAAAGTTTCATCGTCTCCATTACCACATAAAACATGACAATTTCTTCAAGCCTTCTATAGGAAATTGAGATGGGGCCGTCACTTCGTTTAGGTACCCTAAGTACATGAAGAAATATATAGAAAACCAATGCAGAATAAAATTGAATTGAATGAAATCTAAGAAAAATCTAAAAAAAAGGAATAGTATAAAGCGACAATATTTGTGTGTAAGAATATGGACGCATCATTATCGTGAATGTAAAAATAATGAGAAGCGCATTACAAGGTGTATGGAAAAAGAATTAATCAAGCATGGAGAAGAGCGAATATTTTTTTATGTATGTGTAGAAGAAAAACCAATTAAAAAACTGAGACACATGCATCGTCACTGTAAATGTAAAAAAACTAATGAGAAGCACATCACGACGTGTGTCGAAGAAGAATCAATCGAGTGTGAAGAAGAGCAAATATTTTATATGTATGTGTAGAAGAACAGATTAAAAATAATGGAATACATACATCATCATTGTAAATGTGAAAAAAATGAGAAGCGTATTACAACTTGTCTGAAAGAAGAATCAATCGAACATGAATAAGACAGCAATAACAGAACTCTTCTATCATCACTAAAACTTACAAGAAAAGGTTTCGAAATGTTGACCCGAGTTGAAGACTGATATTATGTAGGTTTGTTACGCTAAGTGTCCTGATATCAAGTATGGAACAATTATCGACTGAGGTCTGTCCACTGAAAAACTATAGTCAAAACATTTATTATCATATTGTACATATATACCACTATGGACTTTCTTAGACTACTGTATATTTTTAAGAAATATTGTTCGATTGCAGTTATAACAAGGACATACGAATTGATGCTTTCCCTACTGATATCACAGTAAAATACCACTCTATACGTGTATAAAATACAGATCTTTTTATTGCGATAAAGACACATGTTGATTTCATTGTTTATAATCATGGATGAAAAAATGATTGAAACGTAGTACACCACAAGAAATAAAATAACAATTTTTGCACGCAGAGAGAGAACAAAAATCTTCATAAAAAAACCACATATCCTGCATATTTTTAAAAGTACCAAGATCTTTTAATAAATATCCTGGTGAAAACTAAGCATAATTTATTATCGACGAGAATTTTCTTGCTGACAATTGGTTGTGTATCAAGGAATATATTTTCAACATTCTATTTCGAAAAGTAATATCGATATTTATATACTTATAGAGACAACTAGCTTTCTCTTTATTAGAGAGATAATCTAATTGTCTGTTAAAAAAAGTAGATAGAACTTTTTTATTTCTGAAGATGTTGAGAAAACATGCACATATTCATTTTTTTATATATTTCCAATTGCTTTTTTAATCGAATATTTTCCATTTTCATTTCATCAAAACGCGCAAATCAAACTATTGAATTTTTCTTTGATTTTGGAGATTCTAATTTAAGAACAGAAGTTCTACGTTTAAATGAAGACAAACTATTTGTTTGTTCTAAATAGCTTGTAAACATTAAAGTCAGATTAGAACGAAGGATATTCTCTTATTTTAACCTATTTTATCTTTGACATGTGAAGCGATTTCATCTCATTGATTTGTCTAAATCTTGTTTCCTTTTTCAACATTTTTTAACTCTTTAGTTTGTGTTGGTTTTGAAGCTGCATCACAACCTAAAAAAGCGGTACGTTATATATTTCAACACGTGAACTCTTCATACGAATATCTTCTTATATATCTATACGTAAATATTCATCATCTGAATATAATAAAGGGTGTTCCAAGAATAATGAGCCTCTCAATATTTTACTGGCATCTTTATTCATAATAAATCTTTCGAGGTTAATTTTTTTAAAAAGACCCATCTTTTCGTCCTCTACAAGAATATATATTTCGTACTTCATTCGAACGTATCTTGTTGTCAGTATAAGATGAAAAGTAAAGATCTTCAACAACTTGTTTTTCACAAACACGAGGATGGTGATAGCCCTACCAAGATCTATCATGGTGTAAATAGCTGGTAAGGATTAGCTAAGATAAAAAGCTGGTGCAAGATGATCCGTGACACCGGTTCTATCCAACCATCAGCATCATCGGATAGTCCACGTTTTGTTCGAAACAGTAAAACAATTCAAAAGAAGATGGTATCAGTTCGACATTTAGCTAAGGACTACAGCATATCCAAATCAAGTGTACATTTAATACTGAAAGACGAATTGGAACTCTCCGCCTACACGATGAGAATTGAACCAAAATTTACTGAAAAATCCAAACACAAACGAAAAAAAATTGTTAATTGGATCGGTCATAACTTTCGAAAAAAAGACACCATATGCATCTTATTTTCAGATGAAAAAAATATTTGATCTCGACGGTATGTACAATTTTCAAAATCAACATATTTGGAGTTTTAGTCGAGGTGAAGCAGATGAAAAAGATGCTATCAAAGTAGAACAGATATTTCCTCGAAAGGTCATGAACTGGCTTGGCGTTTGCTCCAAAGGAGTGAAACCATTAGTTATTATTGACCGAGAAACAGTAGATCATGTTGAATATATCCAGAAAGTCCTTCCAGTTGTACTTAAGTAGGGAAATAAGACTTTTGGAAAACATTGGACACTTCAACAGTACGGTGAGAAAACCCCATATCCATCGCCTAACACAAAAATAGTGTCAGAATAACTTTCTATCGTTCGTAGATAAAGATTATTGGCTATCGAATAGTCCAGATTTAACTCCATTGAACTATTGTATATGGGATGAATTTGCGTAATGTGTCAAATGGAAGAAAGTGACATCAAAAGTCATACTGACTGATGATTTAAACTGTGCAGTCAAAAAAAATTGACAAGATGTTGTGTTGCAAAGTTATTCATCTTGGACTGCTCGTTTAAATCGTGTTTAAAAAAAATAATGGACGCTATTTAGAAAAATAAATATATGTCATGTTGTAGAGCTTGAAAAGACCTATCTTTCGAAAGAAAACTTAACCTCAAACAAACTAGATTTGATGGATACATCAGTGAAATACTGAGAGTCCCATTATTCCTGGAACACTCAGCAACAGTCAATTCATCAGTAGCAATACATAGTAAACAAGCGTCAAACTTTTTCTTGTTCAAAGTCATAAAGATGATAAATAGAATAGCTTTGTACTTATGTAAAACGAACAACTGGATTTTTATAAAAACAATATATCGTATATGACTAAGTATAATATATTAATGTCATCAATATGAAACCAAACATATGTTTATTAACAAACCGTAAATGTATAACGCTACGCGATACATATAATACAATAAAAACGCTTCTATCTTTCTATTATCATCAAATGTAAAACAAATAAATCAACAATTCCGTTAATCTGAAATATGACTTTTTATTCGTTGTACATCTAAACGTATGCCACTGATACAGAGATAGATGGTACAAGTACTTAAGCGGAAAATTGAAACGTGGATTTAAATATATATTCTCAACGAATAATTTTTACTTAAATTTCCTTCAATTAAATATTTAAATTAATAATTCTTTTTTTTTCTTTTCTTTTAGTTCCATTTCAGTTGTGCATACAAATAATAAGGATGCATTAGAACAGTAGCAACTCGAAAAAACTTACAAGTGTTGTACACATAATTAACCAAAAAAATATTTTTACACGCTTTTCGAGAAATTATAGCGTCAAAGTTCGTTGAAAAATTAACGAATTAACGTAAAAAAAGTTTAGCTCTTAGTCCGTAAACCAGCGTTCAAAATCCTAGGTTTCACGGTGAAACACGTGGTAAACTTTTGTAATGCGTTAAGAAGTATTAATTTTTTATATTTTTAATGCGTTTTGTTAATCAGAAAGGTAACATGTTTTTTTTGTGAAATCGTTAAGTTTTTAACAGATTTTCACATCACGCTGGTTCGTTAAATCGACTATTATTTTTACATGGGGTGAAAGATAATTCGAGAAAGCGTATAGATCCAAGGCGAAACTAACTTTGTCATATAATTTTTTGTCTCGATGCAACCATCTCATAGTAGATCGTTGTTTTTTCACAAGGGAAATGATTGTAGTACATCGAATAGATAAAATTTAACGTCAGATAGGTCGCATTCATCGTCTATTGTAAGTGGTATGTTGTATCACAGCAGTGTTGGATGGCATGCAACTTGACTCATGTTTAATAAAGTTGATGATTGACGAGAGTTGTTCCGTTGGCATATGTGATGGCAAAAAAATATCAACTTTAAAAGGATCGTTGTTCACATAGCTTCCGTTCGTTGACATAACAATGCGTCGACATAACCATATGCGTAGCATCAAATCAATGCCATTAGGTGCTCTAATGACTTCATTGCGCACAAACATGATGTTTTCATAAGTCATACATACCAATACATCCAGAAAGAAACCGTCTGAACTTAGAAATATATGGCCATACCCACGTGCTAGCAACTTTTGAATGGCTGCCTGGCTCATTTTTTGTCGAAGAATCAGTATTAATATGTGCAACATATCGTGACCATTGATCACCTTCCAAACGAATGATATAACGAAGGTCGTCATTTCCTACCTTGTTTAAGCGTAATATTTGTCGTCTATACATGCGATAGATGCAAGGTATTCCAAAAATCATGGGCGGGCACAATAGCACTAGGAATACGATTAAAATCCAAAACTTTCGTTTGGTACTCTTTGTGGCAGTCCCAAAAATCTCATTAAAAATCTCTGCCTTATCAGTCAGTTTTGTATCTCCAATGATTATGGGACCATTCGATCCAGGACTCTGATGAAGATCAGCAATCGCGCATGCTGATGTAGTTGCTGATGGGATTTCAGACGCGAATGGCTTATTAGGTATTGTCTTTAGTATACTTTGATCATCTAGCTTCTTCGCCATTGTTTTTTTTTGTAAAAATCGATGTTTGTTATGAAAATGAAGGTATCTAGAGAAAGTCAGATAAGAGGTACCATGCTATTCAGTTTGAAGTTATTTCGCATGGAGTAGGTAAAAATTAAGAGTTTCAGAGTGAATAATACGGACAAATGATGTAAAAAGGAGCAAAATGCCGAGATTTCGTTGTTACGTCATTTGAACGGTCTTGGATCCTAGTAGAACAGATTCCATTTGTGGGTTTTGATTTGATTTTTGAATCTCTCAAAAACTAGGATAGAAATTATACAACGATTGTGATGCTACGATCGCCTATGAAATGATTGAAACAATAGAAATCTAAATATTTGCTAAGCCCCGAAGATAAATAAAATAGTTTATAACAGTGTTCATGAAAGGATCGTCACGATTTCGTGATTGAATTACTTCTACGCTCTGGAAAATTATCGGTATATGGAAACATTTTTTCGGGTTTTCTTTCGATCAAAATCTTTTAAGAGTGCATTTGACTGGAAATCTAAGTCTGCCGACTGAAAGTGAGAATTTAGTTTGCAATATTATCCTTATTTCCAGGTTCTATATTTTTGATAGAATTCTGCTCCCATACAAAATTTCAATGGTAAAACAATGGAATTTTCTGTTCGACCAATTCCAATGAAACTTTTGTTCACTTACTAGAGACTAGTGAGGATGAGGATACTGATCACTTGGATTATTGCTATTATTCTACACTGTAATTACATAGACGCAGATTAAGAAATTCTTAAAAAGAGTACACTAGTTTCATTAACTCTACAGGCTTATCGAAGGATTACAATAATAAACGTTTTTTTTAAAGGGTCTATCAAGTTAATCAGTTCTTTGACGGTATGCTACTGCTCAGATACCCATTAGGATTTATATACGTAAAGCGTATCATAAATTCTAGCCCAAATTTGTGAACTAAAAGGATACATGAACGAATTAATGAAATTAATGGATTCTTTTCAAGAATTTCTTAGTCTGAGCTTTTTTTACAATGCAGAATCGTATCGCTTATGATTAAGAAGAATTCTATTAAAATCGGTTGAAGACAAAACTCAGTTGTTTGGTCACTAAAATTCTATATGAGTAAAGTACTCTTCCAAAATTACAGAGCTCTAGAATAAAGTAGATCTCATTCCATGTTAAGATCGCCCGTATTCAATGAGAAGAGTATTACGACTGGGAGAAAGTGTTAGAAGCTGTACTTTTCTATCTAATGATTTTATCGATTGATGATACTATGAAAGGGTATTTGGCAGCTACGACATGCTTTCAGAAAAATGATGTCCTTGTTCGTTAGACTCTTTGTAAATTTATTTAATGCATGCAAATATTGATGGTGCATGTCGGTTAATACATGGTGATCGCATTTCTTCTGTTTTCTTTTCATTTAACTCTTTGATGGCAGAATTAGTTTTACTAGAACAACTTTATCATATCGCATGCGTAGCTAATGCCTATTACACTCTGTAAAAAAATTGCATAGTTGGCAATCAAAAGAGTCTTTTTTATTGTTAAGAGTTCCAGAAAGCAAAGGGCTTTGTCCTGTTCAACATACTTTTTACTAAAAGTATTCTAGTATATGATGGGTCTTAACACAGGATGCCACGCATAAACCAACATTGCACTACTTGGATTCGTAGCTAGTTTTTGTTTCGTGTTTCGGACCACAGATCGTATGACTGCAGACAAAGCAATATCTTCGGCCATCGGCGGAACTTTCTATTTATGATAAAAAATGCTGTGTCGCGTCATGCTCACGGGCGTCTCTACCGATGGTCTTCCTTGACGAGTCGATTGTTGAACGCTAGATTCTTTCACAAGCGCTCAAATTAAATTTTGTTGAGATTCAAAAAAAAAATTTTGATACCACTTCAACGACTTGCGCACAGATTCAAAAAAAGATATTTACATATCAGATTTGTCAGTGAGTCTCATGTTTTTGTTGTAGTCTTTGACAGAAATTAGTTTTACAACTCGTTGATGAATTCCACGCTTTGTTTTCTCGATCGTTATCATTTCCGGTCGATGATTTGTTGAATATATATGCACATCCCGTTTGTCTTTCGATTTGAGAGCCTGAATTATACCAGTACGGAAGAATACTTGATCATTCTGTTCCAGTGTAATCGGCTGGAAATTTCGTAAGCCACGACGGTTTATTTTTACGGTGCCACAAGCTCCTGTTTGGATCTGATGTAGTAATTCAAGCAGCGCAGGACTAGAATACCAGTTATCCATGTATAAGTTATGGCCTTTATGAAGGTATTTTTCTAATAGTTTCATGACAATAGACCTAGAAAGGCTGCGAGCCTTATCAGTGACCACTGGTATTGATGATCCAGAATGAAACTTGTGCGGCAGTCACATAATACGAAAATTTTGACTCTAAAACGGCTTCGCTTAGTTGGAATGTACCGCTTGAGTCGAAGTCCACCTTTCCATAGTAAAAGACTTTCATCACTCACCAGATTTTGATAAGGGCACATAGTGTTGCCAAATATTTTTTTCAGATTCTCTAGTATTGGATCGAGCTTTGGTAAACTGTCCTCACGAGAGTTGTTTTCATTGTCGATGAAATGAAGTGCCGTAAGGTGGAAATACACGAGGGTATACCGGGACTTATTTTTTCGGATTTATTTCTTCTGCGGGATTTATTGAGATTTATTTATTTACTAAGGATTTATTGAGTCTATATAGCTGTATTAGTATTTTAGCGCATCCTCACTCTTGCCCCCCCCCCCCCATCCCTTGCACTCGCCCTCATTTAGTTTTCGTCCTCACCCTCAATAGGAGTTATGTGGAATTTATTAAAAAATCCGAATAAATCCCAAAAAATAGATCCCGGTACCTGCTGATTGGATGCGAGATAGAATTGTCAGTATAGATACTTCATTCGAGAAATATACAATCAGGTTCATCTTTATGATTTAAATTTCAATTTAGCTGAACGAAAAAAATATAATAAAAATGAACAGTTTGACTTACTATTAGTTGTCTTCATCAAAGTTCATTCCAATAAATCTTCATGTGTGGTATCAGTCGAGCTATTTGAAAAGAAACCCTGGGTCTTTTCAAAATGTCAACAAAATCTGTTTATGGCTTTCTGAAACTCGTTGTTGTCAACCAAATTGTACAAATACATCCATTGTACAATGTAGTTTTTGCTCGTAAGTTATGTTTTCGCGATTCTTTTAACAACTATCACAAATATTGAGATTTTGTCTTTATTGTAAACTTGCTTTCATTCATTTTCCTTGAGTTCTGTTAACAGTATAATTAGGATAAACGACTTGTAAAAGATTTCTGATGATAAAATTGTCTTTCTAATGTGCAAGATAACTGCGTGGCAGATTGCAAACAATCTCCGTTCTCGTACTGTTAAAGCTTCCAAGTGTATATGGTCTTTTTTGACAGAATTGTACGATTTCCAATTTTTCACCATTTTGGCTCGGAACAACAGAAAATTAGCCTTAACTTTTCAAGGAAGAGTTGTCAGCCCAAATCTTTTTGGGCTTTTTCCTATCTCGATGTCTTCTGTCAAGCAATATGTGAATGAAGGGAATCGATGTTGGACACCTTAGGCAGTTCGTTCATAAGAGCATGATGTATTGGAAAACAGATGTGATCTAAAAGAGACTTTATTTTTACTTCATACATGTTATATTAGTTTCACATTTTAGATTCAAAGGAGCTGCGTTAACAAGCTTTATTCAATTCTTCTCATAATCAATCGTATTAGCATACACATCTTTCTGAGCTTTTTGTACCCACATATAAAGCCCACGCGAAGATAATACGAACAGTGTGTAATATAATATTACAAGATAAGAAAAAAAATGTATTAGAAGGACGAAACAGTATGCACATTTAACTTTAAGCTTGCCACTCATTGTCTTTTTTTTTTCGTTTAGTTTTTGTCCTATTTAAGATATTTGTTCAGAAAACAAATAAATTGTATCGATATTAGGAACTTATTAAAACTTATGCTCATCTCAGCATTCGGAATCTAAACTCGTCTTAGGATGAGATCAGACCAAGCGAGGTGACGTAGGACACTAGAACTCGACGAGCTGCAAATTTCTGAAATCGATAAAAGTCTCTGTTAAAAACATAGCTGATGAGCATTAGTTTACAATATTGGTATTCATGAATGTTTACAACAAACCATATTTGTATATGCTTTGTTATTTACCCTTGAAAGAACCGACCTTAATACTCCTTCTGTCTGTATTATTCTTTAATGTTTTTAAACACTCCTATCTTGTTCTTTTTCTATGCGCAGCTTCGAATCATACTATTAAGTTGTTCTCTTGTTCTTTTTGATGTATTCTTCTCACATATTGCCATCTCGTGCTTCTTCCATATTTTCATTGCGTGTTTCTTTCTTTCGTTCCCCGTTGCATTGAAGAGCGAAATAACATATAGTAGTTACGATTTCGAACATTAGAATAAAACATGCATGCACTAGTTCCGTAGTAGTGTTAGTCCCATCAGAAGTTGTTACAATGTTATCTTAATTGTCATTTCCAAAATACTCCTATTCTCAAGCTTCATTAGAATGAAAAATTGGATTGTAGTATTGTCCCATCTACTTCAAACAATATATTTTCCAAATCTAATATTGGTGTGAATGTTAGTTTGAAGTTTTGCAAACCATTTTCAATACAAAGAATATGCCACCGTGTGAGAAAAAGATAACGACTACAGTTACTGATTGTGTCAGAAGGATAGATAACTTAAGGTTTATATTAATAATTAATAAGTATGTATAAAAGTGTAGTATATAATTTATTTTGTATAAATTTTTTTTCGAATAGAAAACATTATTTTAATAAGAAATAAAAGAAAAATTTGATCTTCTAAATCTTGATAAAATGATTCTGGCATCAACGAGTTTTCCGTATATTTCTCTTTTCAATAGTAAAAATCACAAGTTTTTGACTGCTTCTATTTACGAGATATTCATAAAATATCGAAGTTCCTTCTTCTTTGGAGGTAACACAGAATTCGTATAAAAAAAATTACAAATCGTCTTCAAACGACATCTTTCTATCAGCATCTCAATATGTAATTTTTAATAGATACTGTTGCATTTCTTAAAGATAAATATGAAGTTGGTTATTGTGTATCTACTTTACTCATTCATCATTATTTGTCTTTTGCTCTGTATACACACAGGAGTCAAAAAAAATGTCTTTCTCTTCTTGCCTTTGCATCGTTAGTAAATATTTATAGTAGATAAGTTAAAAATAACTTTTACTAATCTTGCTAGATCTTGTTTGAGGATCCCACCATTGATGGCAGTTATTTCTTAAATAAATCTCGATAAGATAGAGCTAGAAGTCTGTAGATTTTATTGATAAATAGTCAGGATCTATAAGTAACAAACTGGCTTTCAGAGTATATATTATCGGAAAAGTATATCTATCATATTATTTCAATATGTAAAGTAAGTAAAATTGATTGACGAGAAACGTTTAGAATTCTAGAACTATCTACCTATTTCAGTCTCACAGTCCTCAACACATTCTCCGAAAATTTTTCATATCAACTACCGAGCCTCGACATATTGAAAGTGAAATTTTTCATAGGGTTACACAGGTAAAACTTGCCATATTTTGGAACTGTTATTGAGAAATAGATAATCGCAAATTAATAATTCTTTGAATTTCAGACAATAGTAATTTTTCTAAGTAAAGATTAGTTAGTAATATCATTCTATAAAAAGCATTTTTGTAAACATGGTTAGGTTTAAAATGAATAACCTCTCTTCCTTCATTAATCAATATGTGTTGACTTCATATCAAGGAAGAAAAGTGGATAAAATAGTTTTCCAATATACACTATTTTGAAAGTCATATAGAATCGGAGTTGAATTGTGAGTAGAATAACCGTATAATTTTTGAAAAATGTGAATTCTAGCTTTTCATAATTTTTTTTTATTTAAACTTAAAGTGTATCTAAAGATGAATCGAATGATGCGCTCCTGGAAATTTTCTACAATAATTTTTGAATCATAAAGAAGCCAGAAGAAACTAAAAAATATAGTAAAATTCTTTGAGAATTTCTAAAAAAAAAGGACTAAAGTCTGGAATGATGATTGAATCACATTATTTGATAGAGAATCAAAAACGGTATACTACTATGATATTTTCCATTTGACGTTTATGTTCGTTATCGAATGGAAGGATTATGACTTGAAGACAATTATAGAGTTTTTTTATTTGAAAAATATTAGTTTGATGCAGTTTTCGATCGTATTTCTAAAGCCAATTCATTTTTGAGCTATCATCTCACAAAATCAAATAAATTTTCTTACTAAAAATAATTCTTGCTTTTTAAATTTTCGATTCGATATTCGTAATCAAGATGTAATTCTAACTCGATTATTGTATATTTCTCTAGAATTTAAGAGTATTGATTTTTTGATGCTCATAAGGAGACAGTCACGTAATCTAAAACTCTTTCATAAAATGAAAATAACCACTTTGTTCGGAATCCGACAGTAATTTAGAATAGTTATATGAATTTCAGACATATTGCGTAGTTAACAGGTTTTGTACTCAACTATCTGTTTTGTTTAAGATGTCACAAACAATAACATTACCAAAAGTAATCTTCGGAACTAGTGCATTAGGAAATTTATACGCGGCATATGAAGATAAAATTAAGCTTGACGCTGTTAGAGCATGTATACAATATACCTCATCACAAAAAACAGTCGTATTTGATAGTGCTGGAAAATATGGAGCTGGATTAGCTTTAGAAACATTGGGTAATTGCCTGAAAACACTAAATGTAAAGCCTGAGGATGTTCTTATCAGTAATAAACTTGGTTGGTATAGAACTACTGAACTTGAAAATGGCAAAGAACCTACATTTGAAACTGGAATATGGCATAATTTGAAATATGATGCAATACAGAAGATAAGCTATAAAGGTATACTTGAATGCTATGAACAAGGCAATCAATTGTTAAATGGTTACAAGGCTAAACTTGTATCAGTACATGATCCAGAAGAATATGTTGCCAGTGGGCAAAATCAATTCGAAAAAGACAAACGTTATAATGATATAATTGAAGCTTATCGTGCACTTCATGAATTGAAGAATCAAAATGAAGTTAAAGCTATTGGTGTAGGATCAAAAGATTGGAGAATGATTGAACGTATTGTAAATGATGTAAACTTAGATTGGGTAATGATTGCTGCAAGGATGACTGTATACACTCATCATCAAGAAATAGTTACTTTTATGGAAAAATTACAACAGCGTGGAATAATCATTATCAATGCAGCAGTATTTAATAGTGGTTTTTTAATTGGTGAAGATTATTATAATTATAAATTAATGGATCCTATGCATGATCAACAATTATACAAATGGCGTACAGATTTTTTCGAATTATGTGATAAATATAAAATAAAACCAGCTCAAGTATGCATTGCGTTTGGACTAAGTGCACCAGGAGTTAAAAGTATTGCATTAAATACAATAGATGTGGATCGTATTAAAGAAAATTTAGATATGGGAGCGGCAGGAAATGTGGCTATACCATCAAATTTTTGGAAAGAGATGAAAGCACATGGATTGATCGATAAAAACTACAATTATGTGTAAACGATATTATGACATGGTATTCCTCAATCATCATTTCACATATGTAATTCTCTACCCATTGTCATCTTTTCGTAATCTACTTTTCATATTTTATGACAGTTGTTCGATATTCTTTCTTTGATCGTTCCTCTCTATATTTCTGTATCAATACAAATGATTGTAAAAATTGTCAGACTTCTTCTTTCGACATGCAATTTGCTGTTGTTAATTGAATTTAACAAAATATGGTGAAAGACATTAGTTAATCTATCTAATAGAAGAAGACTCTCGTTATATGATAGCTAGAAAAATCACATCGTATTTTATACGTCAGAAAACAGTAACATGGCGTTTGCTTATTTACCGTATCAGATTACATGATTACGTGTGTTATTTCATGAGCGTCATTTCTTCCGGGAAAACTACCGTAGTAAATTTCAGAATAGCTGCAAATTCTGAGATGGACGAGAGTAAAAATACTCTTTGATGACATGGTTTAACTATCAAATCTCTAAAGTCATTTTTTCTTTGCTTTTTTACAGTAACAGTCTTTCTACTGGTGTCAAGCGAAGTTGTTGAGATCGATGGACAATGTCGCGTGAAAGCAAAGACAAAAGAACGCGAAATTCATGTCTTGAATGGGCACAACTCATTGCGACGCTCATGGTTCCATTAACCATTGGTATTTACACGGTCATTCAAAATCAGAATGCCCAAACCATTGCCTTGATCAATCGGCAGAAGGATCTAGATATAGCCACTGAGAGTCGCGCAAAAGATGAAAGAATGGCTGATGATCAGCAGAAAGAAAATACTCTAGTTGAATATTTAAATTTCCTTGTGCAATGGCTTTCCAGCAATGGCATGGGCTTGAATGTTAGTGAATCAGCCAGTTTGATTGCTCGTCTAAAAACACTTGCCGCACTACGACAACTCAATCCAGCTCGACGAACTTTTCTTCTGTATTCACTGTTCGAAGCAAATTTAATTACTGCTGTACGTAAACGACTACCAGTCATTTCACTTCGCTCAGCCGATTTAACCGGTATCAATCTCGACAAGCGCAAAGGAGTCAGCCTATCACCACGATTTGAATGTGTTGTATTTGAATGGTCTATTATGAATAATGCGTCGTTTCGCGGAGTGATGTTTCTAGGAGGCCGTTTTATCGATGCTGAACTCAACTTTGCCGATTTCAGCGAATCATGGATCGCACCTCATTCGATGAATTGTTCGCGATCAACAGTTTTCGAACAAGCCAATTTCGGTAAAGCAAAAATGTATCGAGCTATTTTTACCTCGGCACGTATTCGTAATATCACATTTACGGAAGCAGAAATGATCGAAGCCAACCTTGAAGGTGTCTCTTGCCTCGAATGCAAGTTTATCAAAACTATACTCACAAGCGCTAATCTGCGTCAGGCAACAATCATCAGTCCAACTCGATTTCAACTAGCGAATTTAGTGAATAGTCGACTTGATAAAAGCAACTTTCAAAAAATTGATTTCGGTGGGGCAAAGATGGATGGTATCCATGGGAGAGAAGTTATTATTGATAGATGTACGTTTCGATATTCGTCTTTGATCAATGCAATACTTCATCAGGCAACGATTCGTGAAAGTGATTTTACTGGGGCGAACATGCACGGTGTAATTTTGAGACAGTCGACTATGAGCAGCGTGAGTTTTGAAACAGCGATTTTATCTGAAGCAGACTTGAGTCATATCAAATGTGATCATTGTAATTTCAAAAAAGCCAATCTTACACGAAGCAAATTGAACAATGCTTTGTTTATTAATTGTAGCTTTCTGGGTGCATTACTGACAAAAGAACAATTAGCGCTCACTTTAGCATTGAACGGGTCAATACTATTCGATGGAACAATTGTCACATAAAGCAGTTTTGACTAACCTATTGATCAAGACTGTTTCCTTTTTAGTATCAATAACGAAAGAACATACGAAAAAGTGGATGAGAACTGATTTAAATCACAAAGGCCAATGATAGTATGGCTGCGAAAAGTGGAACTAGTAGCTATACGTCGCATATAAAGCAGCTCGTTCAGAATTTTCTAATGCAATTGTTCGATGAGGATAAACTATTAATGTAATTTTTCGCAAGTAAACTATTTGTGAATTCTAACAGAATCATTAGAAAATGAAGAATATTATTCACGAAGGAATATATATAGGTGTTTAAATCCTTTAAGGCTCATATTTTGGCGATAGATAGTCCTCAATGAGATGTGAAAAATTTCAAAGGGATTCGTGCCCTTGTGTCTTTATTCCTGAGATATTGAATTCTCAACATACATAGAAAATGAGAGAGTAAAATGGAAAATTATTATTGTTAAAGAATACTAGAGCATTAGGGTAAAGAATTTTCTCAGCTTCATGCCTTATTCGTGCGACCTACTTTGAAGTAGAAGTTAGATCAAATTTTATCAATGATATCATCATACACCATAAAATAATGCTTGATGAATGGGCAACGATGATACATCGATTATCTTACTTTTTTGTTTTCTTCGCTAGCATACCATCATGCTTTTGTGATAAATGCTATATACTCACATTCTCTCTACCATGCTCTTTTAGTTTTATTCTCCTTTTGTTCTCTTTTATCTTTAATTTGCACTGTGCCACCATTTTTTCTTTTTATTCGATTGTATACAATATATAAGTGAGATACAAGCAAGCAGTTGATACCAGCTTTCCTGGTTTGGATAGAACCCCTCAAATATTGGTTTCAAATTGTATTTAGAATCCTACGGGAACGAGAATTCCCATTGTAACTTTAAAAACGGGAACAATATTAAACAAACGATGTTCCCAAAACAAAAAATATGTTATTTTGTTTTTCATGTGTTCTGATATTTCCATAATAGATTTCTTTTCTAATAGATATAATTAATGAAAAGAAACAATGGACAAGAATTATATAAGTAGAAGAATTTATTCAATATTTGTTCAGTTGTAAGTGTCATTATCACGAACTACGTTTTCTTTATATTATGATTCAATGTTCAAAGTATGAACTCACTAGAAGCTAGCATATTCTGATTGTATATTTTGTCAAATACAACAAAGAAAAAATGTTCAGAATAGAAAACGTGTTTTATCTAGAAAATTCTTTTATGTATTTGTTAAAAATTTGAAATTAATTTATTTATCGATAAGACAAAAAAAAATAAATTAAAGAATCAATAATGTTTGATAATACAATGGAAACATTGTATTTGCCATGTAGATTTGTGTTTCATACTGTATATCCTATAACAAAAAAAGCCAAATTGTCAATTAATTCAGAATGAAAATGTACTTAAAAATAATTCTTATAGAAAAAAACAACTAATGTACGAATGATGGATTAAATATCAATGACATTATTTTAATTAGTTAAATCGAAAGAATATCTTTAAAAAAGGAAACTATTTACTTTTTTTGTTATTATCAAAATGGCGACGATGAGTGATAGTATCATATAGAAGATTAACACAAGGAATATCAAAAATATCAGCAATACCACTGTCATCACCAAGTCCAGAGAATGTAGAAACATCATTAAGATGATTCAATGCAGAAGAAGAACTATAACAAGCCTCAACATTAGTTGTACCATTTCGACAATCACCATTTGTACAAGATTTAAAGGTCAAATTGGCAAATCCACAATCATCATTATTAGGTGGTTCCCAAGCAGCATGAAGAGTACAAGTTGTATTACGCCAACCAGTTTCATTAAGAAGATCAAAACGAACAGTAAGATTATCCCATAGTTGATCGTATGTATCACAAGCACGAATATAAGTTGTACTATTGTGACAATGATCTACATGGCATGCTTTTTCACGAATTGTTGTTTTAACACAATCTGTTTCTTGAAGTTGTTTGCTTAAAATTTTCCATAGTTGATCAATTTTACCTTCATTTACAGCAGTTCCGGTCATACAACTTGTCATTACCAACACCACACCGATTAAAAGAATTAATTGATTTATCTTTTCCATTATGATTAATTACTGCACAACGTTTGAAATCCGAGAGTATTATTTTACATGTATCTTTTCACTTTATATATATATAGAGAGAGATACTCAAAATAAAAAGAAGAATTCGTCTTATCAACAGAAAAAGACATTTATGTCCTTTTTTTCTCGAAGAGATATCATTCATGTGACTATATTGTGGTAAGAACTTTCACCTTTACCTTTTTTTTAATGTTGTCAGATATTTTATTTGACTGTTATTTTCTAAAATAAGTAGATCAACATTGCTTTATTTTGGGTAGTTAAGTAGATCAACTATATTTCACTTTACTAACTTAAATAGAACAATTTAACATCATCAGACAGAATTGATCTAGTTTACCTTTAAAACTTTATACTTATTTGAGAAATATATGTTCGCTTATCTACAATTTCTTAACTCGTCTCAAACATTTAATCTTTCATTTAAGTTTTTAATTATTTTATCATCTCTCTCTCTCTCTCTCTCTCTCTTTTCTTATTTACCTAAATTACATAAGTTTAAAACTCGGATGAATATTTCGAAATTTTACATATATAGAATGTCTAATAGTCCCAAACTAAAGACTCGATCAAACAGACTCATTTATCTTACCAAGAATAGAACTATGTCACTAACGTAAACATAATTGTTTTTGATAAATGGGGACACTTCATTTATATTAAAAGAACATTGGACAAAATTGGCAAGATTTTTATCAATAAATCATTTTTTTTCTAATCGGTAAAGATTCGTAACATAGCAAAAACCACAATAAAAGGAAATAAATAACGCTCGTCGATGCTGACTTGCTTAACCCTCGACTGAATGATTTAACATTAAGTAAAAATTGTTTTGTGTTATTGAAATTACTCATAATGGCTTACTATCGCATACAAGCTCGATTCTATAACTTCAAAAATGTAATTGTATCACAACTGGCTGTGTTATGAAATAAAAAATGTTGTAAAAATTGTTTTGGATATCAAGATAGTGTTAAAAATATCTTTGACTTTAGTTCAATTAGTTATTGGAGCAAAATCAATCTTTCAATACAGTAAAAAGATTCCGTCATTGAAAGAAGTATCTTTTAGAGTCATCAGAATTATTCGATTGTATAATTCTTTGTATATTATATGGCTGCATTAGCATCAAACAGGTGCTTGCAATTTATTTGTATCGCTTGATATCCCAGGTCTATATTGACGGTCCGTAAACGACGGTAAACCGATACCAAACGGCATCTTTACGGTGTCCAGATACTTTTCGCTTACGAGTATCGGTTAATCACATATATACGGATACATTGCAGGCCGTTTTACGGGCCGTTTAGCATACATCATTTACTATACCGTAACGAAACATCGTTTAAGTGGCGGTTTTAGCCGTTTTTAATGTATCTTATAATAAGATGCTAAAGTAAATCTTACAAGATTCTTAGTATAAGATTTGAATAAAATTTGATGATCAGAATCTTGCAAAGTCATACCTAACCATGCGCAACTAAAGTTTTTTTTCGTCACTATAGCTCAATAAAGATAAACAGGCATATAGACATGAACTTAGTGTGCTATCTTACTTTTCGTATAGATAATTTCACATCATTGTCGATTGCAGTAAACAATTTCTATGTATAATTTTTATTATCTTCAGATTCAGATATTTCAAAGTTGTCGTGAACAAGCAAAATATCAAGTTTACGTGTTAAATTCTTTTTTTTTTATTTAAATATTTCATCAATATCATCAAATAGACAAGTGTAAATTTTCTAGACAAAATTCTTATTTTTGTTTATTTAGATATTTGAATTCCATCGTCAAATAGGTAAATATTAATTTATAAATAAAATTCTCCTCTTTGTTTTTCAGATATTTAGGCAATATTATCGAAAAAATAAGCATAAATTTTATGTATTAAATTTTTATTTTTATTTATTTAGATAACGCAATAAAACCATCGAATAGGCAAGTATGAATTTTATATAGAGATTACATTTATTTATTTAGATAGTTTCATTTTTATCGTCGAGAGACAAATATGAAATTTATATATTAATATTGTTTTATTTCAAGATTCCAATTATGTCGTCGATATGGACAAATAAGAATTTTATTTATACAATTCTTTTTTTTTATATAGATATTAAAATAATATTATTGAAAATGTATGAATAATATATATAAACTTGATATACTTGTTTTTCATTTAGACATTTCAATCAAATTTGGGAATGAACACTTACAATTTTTATATATAGAGTTCTTATTTTTTATTTAGATATATCAATAATACCATAGTGTGGTAAGTCTGAATATTTTAATTAGATTTTTATTTTTTTTATTTAGATATTATTATAATATTCTCAAATAGATAAATAGAACTTTACATACGAAGTTTGTTTTCTTTTTAGATATTTTAGTTTTACCGTCGAATAGGCAACTAGAAGTTTAACATATATAATCTTTTTTTTAATTTTCATTTAGATATTTTAATAATATCGTGGTATATGTAAGTAGAAATTTTATATATTAAATTTTTTTTTGTTTTTATTTAGATATGATTTTTCTAACATCGTCGTAATGGTAAGTATGAATCAGATGCACAGGTGTGGTGGTGTTTAATAAAAAATGATGGAAAATCAAAGAAAATTATGAAGAACGGTTGATTAGGAAAGGGAAATATCACAGATTAGAACAGAACGCTGAGATCGATGAAAAACTATATTTAAAGTTCCAATAAAATCTTGCATGAATAATAGAAGATCTGGCACAATTTCATAGTATGATCATACTAGAATCCTATCTTAAAATTTGAATTTTATCCGTAAACGGAGAGAAAACGACCAAATACGGTGCGTTTACCATACGGATACAATACGGTGCGTATTTCCGTGCCAGGAAATACGGGTTCGAACGGACCGAAAATGGCCCGAATCGATCCGGTATACTACCGTAAAGATCCCGTTTTGATCACTTTTACGGTTCGTTTTCGGTTCGCAAACGATACCGTTTTGATAGACCTGGGATTTCTACTGGTCAGGCATGTAGATCAATTTACGTGTATCATTAGAAAGACATGAAATAAAAAATGTTTCTGACATCTTTCACAATTGTATTGTTCATTAATATAGCATTGAATAGATTATATATGTCATTTAGTTTTATTCCTTCGTAGCAAATTCAACAAATGTTCGAATTTGTATTAAACATGGAAATATTTATTCTAAAATTTTCATAATCAACTACACAACAAAACCTTATTCCACATACTAATTAAAGCAAATAAAAATCAATATAAAATACATTCGTATCTATTGAATATCATGCATAACATAATCAAAAGAGAAAAACTAAATCTAGTTTAAAGAATATTAAAACATAGAATTTCATGATTATATAAAAGATAAATGAATTTATGAAAAAGATTAATCGTTCATAGTATAATTACACAGAAATAATGAGAATTGTCTTATTATGTAAAAGATTTATTGAAACCACTCTAAGAAACGTGATCGTGTGTTCATATAAAGTTGGTCAAGCCTTTCCATTTCAGCAGCTTGAGATTTGTTTGGTTTATTAAGTAAAACCTTGTAATCGAATTGCCGTAGAATAGCTAGATCGACTAAACGTTTCACACGAGATAGTGGCACATAAACTGCTGCAACATCATCAGTTTTATTTGGCAATTTCAAATCAATAACGACTTTGTTCAATGTTTGACCTTGGCTTTTTTGTGTTGTAATACAGTAAGCAGGTACGAGTGGTAATGCAGATCGTTTAATTGATAAAACTGCCTTTTGACTTGATTTTGATTTCTTATCTTTCGGAAGAATATCGACAACGTCGACACGAAATGTTTGTTCTACTAACGGGATTGGGATAAGTTTTGATTGAAGATCTTCAAGTTTGCATTCAATCCTCGACTTTGTAATTTCGATTAAAGCATATATTGGGCGACGAATATATTGTGTATTGTTTGGAAACATTTCCAATAAAATTTCTGTTGACACCGTTTCTTCGTGATATACTAACTGCCGAAGGATTCCATTAATACCATTGATAAGACCCAATTCAGTAGCAATGTTTTGTGTTAAAATGAGAGGCCTTCCTGGAACAAAAGGTAGTAAACCAGGTAAATGCTCTGTCTTACTATCAGATAATGCTAATCGCTTTTTAACCAATATTGGATCTTCGATTGGTTTGCCGTTACAAGTATCTTGAGCAATGCATACCATTGGTGGATGGCCCATTTGAGTTGCATTATGAACTGCCGCCTTGTTGTTTAATTGTGTGCGAACTTCATTTCGGAAGACGAGAATAGGAGCCTAAAAAGACGGATTTCATTTTCTTTTAATATTAAAAAAGTAGATTTACTTCATTCCATGGCAGGGGCGGCAGAACGTTTTCAAATGGGGTAAGGCTCAGTCAAAACTTATTTGCTATCTTAACCAAACTTTTTTTCATCATTTTATTATAGAAGTAAGAATATTTTTAATAAGCCCATTCGAACTATTTATTTGTGTTGTAGTTATCAAAACTTGTGTACTGTTTTCCTACTTTCTTCACCAAAGGAGTTCTCAATCGTTATAGAAACATAAATTTTCAAAAAATATATGGGTGAGATGTATTTTTGTTATATGTGATTGAATTTTACTTTCAAATGCTATACGAGATGAAAAACAAAACACTTTTTTTTTCAGTGGCGGATCCAGGGGGAAGGGGGCGCGGCCGCATCTTCATTGAGCGAAAAAGATTTATTCTTTGCTATCATAAGTGACTCTTTTTGGTCCTCCACATCCCTCTAGTAAGTTCTCTGGATCCGCCACTGTTGTTTTTCGAGTCTGAATAGATAAGAAGTCAGTTTAAAATCTCGTCTTGAATTGAGATTGCATTTTGCTTTTTGTCTATGAAACTCACTTTACAAAACGTTAGTCAAAGATAATTAACCCTTTCAATATCGCATGTCATCTACGAGATGATATACAGAACGAAAAAGGATTATTTTGCGTTCTTTCATCTTTTTAGACGACGAATATAATATAATATGTTCAAAGGAAAATCGATTCGTATGACTGTGAACAATGAATCTAGATTTAGAACACATATGATTGTGATAGCTGAACACAAGAGAGAGAGATTGTATTGTCTTTTCTTCTACTCGTGCAGAACGCAAAACATGTCGGGATTGAAAGGATTAATAAACCACTTTTTTGGCATGAGCGCTTGTCTATTATGATCGAAATTAGTTCGTCTTCTTCTAGAGGATAGTATGATATTGAGGAACTACGACAGTGAAGTTCAAATTTCGAAATAAGTGGTGCATTTTGAACAGATGAACGTGATAATGGTGAGTTTATTAATTGTGGAGATGATTTATTAGAACTACAACGAGAGCGTGATTGATGTTCAGGCTCATTACTTGAACATGTGGGGGGACCAATGAGATCAACTAAAGCAAGTTCTTCTGTGGAATCAGATGATGTTTGATCTTTTGCTTTTTTCGTAATATATTTAAGGATTCATCTAGCAGGTCATTTCATTGTTATTCATAGGTTAGACTCTAAAATATTGGTATTCATACTATACTCGCAAGAGAGTATTTTTTCTGATACATATACTTTTATTAATTTCAATCACATTTTCATCAGAAAAACAAGAAGAATATTGTCGTAACCTTCTTTCATTCCAACTAATTTATAATGTTAAGTGCGTGTAAAGAATAGGAGAATTTAAAATTTCAATAAGTATTAAATTTTTTTTTCAGACTACATTGATTTAATATTTTTCTCAAACGAATTTTGTTAAAGTTTTAACATTACAAATATATTTCAATCAATAAAATCAAGTAGGTGATAATATCACAAAAGAAAATAAATCTGGTCAGCTCTGTCTAATTCTGTTCTGTCACCTTTTAATCATAAAATCTTGCGATTGGTTTAGGTTACATACCATTTTGTGTAAATAAGATAAAAGATATCGCCTAGAATCACAATGACATAGCTGATTAGCTTCACTGTCATCTCAGTTCTCTTAGTTTTTTTACATCCAAAAATAGATACAAACACACAAAAAGAATCAATCTTTGTATTTAAAGAAGATTCTTCTTGACAATAAAGTTGAATCTCAATGAGTTTACGCATCAAATTTCTTATTCGGATAAGGCTGAGCCTTACCTGTCCTAATCCGGGTAAGGCTCGAGCCTTACCCAGCCTACAGGCTCCGCCACCTATGTTCCATGGTGAATCACGTAGAGATTCTATCGATGATTGTCCAGCAACTCGTGTTTCCAATAATTCATAATCGTCATAATTGCATTGTCCACGGCGAAGCCGGTCGAGCAGTTGAAGGTATCGTAAATCTTTCGTTCGCATCTGTTGTATAAGTTTCACCACACAATTAATTTGAAGAATTAAAGAACGTGCAACACGTTGCTGAATTTCTCTTTCAGATGATGATTTTACTTGTTTCTTTTTGGATGGTAATGAAAAATCTGTGTGTAATGGTGAATCGTAGACTGGTCGATATTGTAAGTAATCACCAAAGAAGATTACGTTCACACCACCAAACGGAACTTGAGGATCGACATGTTTTGCAGAGCAAATAATTCTATTAAGTTTTGCTAATAAAGTTAAGTCAACCATACTCATTTCATCAATTAAGAGATATTCGATAGGTCTCCATTCTTTTTCGAGTTTGAAATCACCAGGTTTAATGGTACGTGGCTTTCCTGAATTACGTTGCTTACCTAAAAAAGAATGAATTGTCATACCATCAATTTCAGCCGCGGCAATTCCAGTAGGTGCAAGCTTTCGCATCGTGTGCATTCTTTTTGTGATAAGAAAATATTTTGTGAAAGCTGGAATCAATTGTGATTTGCCTGTTCCACCACATCCAGGTATGTACATTATGAGCTGACCATTATTGTCGCCTAGAGTATAATATTTGATGTAAAAAATGATGGTTTATTTTATGAAAATACCTGTGCGACATCGACTATCACCATCAAGATGACATGTTATTATCAAGAATGCAGCTCTTTGTTCTTTATTCAATGTAAATTCATCAATGATACTATTTTGAGTTGAGAAATTGTTTTTAACTACGAGTACTGGAGGAATTGACGAATATTTTTCAAAATTGTTTTGATTATTATATGGATTGACTACCGTTACAACGGCATCAGTTACATCATTAAAATCCAAAATATCATCATCTTTGTTATGTTTGCCCGAAATTAAACTGCGTCTAACTCGTTCTTTTTCAATTTTCAGCTGGTCTTGCCTTTTTGAATTAAGCCCAATAAGATTAGGAGTTGCAGAAATAAACGGTACAATATGTCGATCGATGATTGCATTTGGAAAACGTTAATCATATTCTACAACAAAATTTATACATATTTTCTCAATGATATTGATGGTAAAAAGACCTAATACTTACGATTCATATAATTAAACCGTCCGACCTTCTCCACTGCTTCAATAGTTTCTCGAATATACACATTTTCTGCTGATTTTTTCGTGGTATTAACTGCATCAGCTGTAAATTCGTCTACATTGCCTATAAATTGAATTAAATTGTCAATATCTTCTATTTCGTATTCACCATCAGCGTCTTAGTTTGATGGTAAAAATGCACGATCAATTGAATCATTCTCGACTTGTGCTTCAGAAATGACTTGAAGGTAAATGTTCATTACGATCTTTTCTACATTCATGTAAAAGCTGAATATTTTCTATAATCCTCCACGAATGAGAAGAAATAAGATTTTTTCGCGATTCAAATGCATCTTCTCATGTTTGATTGACTTCACAAAGATCAACGGCATTGCGCCACGATACAAAAAGTGTGAGAAGTGCTCGATTGTATCGTTCCCGAGTGTCATCACGATCTTGTTGAGGAATCTGAGGACCATAAAGAACAGGTACATGAAGTTGACTGTATTTCATTAGTATATGTGTTGTTGCTTGAGGATGTTCTTTTTGAAAAGAAAAACGTTCATTAGATGGTCGACCTGTTTGGTTATCTTGCCGTTTTTCCGTCGTAAAAGACTTTGACAAGTGTTTTAAATCTGTTGCATTGATTTTTTTTCTTATAAAACCTACTGATAAAATCGTATAAACATGTGTTGTTGAGATTGTCTGAACGATATTGATAATCAATGCGTGTATTAACAAGTATAAAATTGTTTTTATCTTCTGTCGATTGCACTTGGAAATGTTCTTCTTCGTTATTTTCATCATTAATCGTTCCATCATCACACACATCTTCATCATCAATTACATCTACATATGAAAAAAATACATACATTTGTTAATCATGATCAATGAATTGTTTCATCTCTTCGTATATCAATAAGAAATCATATCTGACTAGTTCAGCTCAGTGCTTAATATTTAGCTAAAACAGTATCAAATTTATACTAATCTAATTTCATCTAATAAGACGTATTGGTGGTGCAATGCATCAGTGGTGTTCGTACTTTTTCGTTCATCATTATCGCTCTTTGTATGATAAATATATTAAGCTGTTTGTTTCTTTTCTTTTGATTTTTCACAGATTGCTTATACATTGGGCACTATCTTTCTTTTCCATCATTTCTCGTTTCTTCCTGTCTCAGCATGTATTCGTGCTCTTAATTAATTATCACATGTCAACTTTGATGTTCAAACTGTATCTATCATGAATCATCTTTCTTCCTGTTTCTTTTTTTCCTTCTCTTCTTCTTCTTTTCTTACACTCTCTACTACATATCTTTTTTTTCTCTTTACATTCCTCCTTCCTTTTCTTGTTCTCTCCTCCCATTTTTCTCTTTCTCTTTTTCTCTCTATATCTCACACTGCATATGTATAAAAAATAAATGCGGAAACCTCGGATTTACATCCGAGTGTTATGTGTACTACAAAAAGCGAAAATGGACATCCATTTTTTTTCGTTCTTATTTTGCCCGAAGTATTTTATATCATGCGCAGCAAAACTAGAACGAGAAACGAATACGCTCCTGAAGATATAACTCATAAAACTGCTGCTAAGGAATGAATAACTCGAAACAAACGAGTTAGTTTATGCTGATTAGCAAGCCATTACAGCTGCACTAATCCTTCTGAAAAGAAATAAATATAGTTATTTTGTTCAATAACGGAATAAACCTCCTAAATCAACTTAAAAATGATCATCAGCAGAATTTAATTTAGCATTTATTTTCATTTATGAATGAAATTGTTTCCGTTATTAAAATCACAATCATTAGTTTGTTTTTTTACTTTTTTAGATTTTTACTATTTTCAATCAAATAAAGGAAATAAAAGTCGAATCTTTGTTCAAAAAATACTGTCAAGTTATTGATTTTCTAAAGTTTCTTACCTAGAATCGAGTATATATTCTTCACCAAGTTTTAACGAAGATTTATCTCGAAAGAAACTTTTGCATTTATTTATCTCACTAAGTTTAGAGTTAAACGCGTGTCTCACTAAGTAGAGACCGGACTCGTTATATACACGTGTTTAGTCTGAGTCAGAAGCTGCTTTCATTGAAAATTTTAACGACTAATTTGATCGTATTTTATTCCATTATCTACGACCCGGGAAAATATCAGTCATATCAAAAGTATTTTGAGCTAGTTTGAAGAAATGCCAAAGCTTAAAAAAAGATCTATATCTCAGAGAAATGTTGAGATAACAAGAAGAATGAGAGAAAGAAGAACTGATGATGAAGTTCGTTTGTTAGACAATCGAAGACGAGCAAATTCTCATAAAATTGAACGGCAAAATGATGAATTCAAAACAGAAGAAAATAAAAGAAGAGCGGAAGCTCTGAAAATTGCACGACAAGACGATGAATTCAAAACAGAAGATAATAAAAGAAGAGCCGAAGCTCTGAAGATTGCACGACAAGATGATGAATTCAAAGAAGTAGAGAGAAGGAGAAATGCACTAAGAATGCACAACAAGAGAGATAAATACAAAAGTAATTTTGATAGCATGAAATCAAATTATGAGTCAAAAATAAAAGAAGGGCCTACTCATATTTGTAGTTGTTGTGGTTGTTTGTGGTTTGAGTATTCCATCAGAGAATATACAGTTGAGATGTTAACAAACAAAGGATTAAAAGCAGAATTTATCGATACAGTTTGTTATCTAAAACATGCGATCATTAAATTATGTGTCACTTGTAGAAAGGACATCATGTCGAATAAAATACCTAATCTTAGTCTATCTAATGGTCTAGCATTCTATGAAGTACCAGATTGTTTGAAAATCTTAACTAAATTAGAAGAGAGATTGATATCGCCAAGAATTCCTTTTATGGCTATTCGAAGTTTAGGTTCTTGTAAACAATTCGGTCTGAAGGGTAACCTTGTAAATGTTCCCATGAATGTTGATACGAATGTTTCAGTATTGCCTAGAAGTTTCAGTGATACTTATACGATTCAATTGAAACTCATGAGACAAATGAAAAATAAAAATGCTTTTATGTATGAAACAGTTCGGCCAAAAGTTGTGCATACTGCTGTAAAATATTTGGTTGAGCAAGAACTGTATAAGGATGAAGGTATTGTGATATCTTATGACTGGTTGAAAGTATATTCTAACGAGAAAGAGAATTTTATCATCGATGATGAAGATAAGAAATTCGATAAAAATGAAAATGAAAACATCAGCAAAGATTTTGATGACGAGGATAAATGGAATGAATGTGACGATAAACCAGTCAATCCAAGTACTAGTGAAACACTATTAAATGACGAGATTGGTGATCAGAATGATATCGGTATCAAATTTGCTCCAGGAGAGAATAACAGACCGATATCGATTTTAATGGATTTAAAAGTCGATGAATTAACATTTCCGAAAATTTATTGTGGCAGGCAAAGAAAAATCAAAGCGAATGTTAAATTAACTTATGCTAAGATCGCCAAATCAGAATTAAGAATGTTCGATCGAAGATGTGGTAGAATATCGAAACTGTTTTTCACATATAAGAAACTACAGACTAGAAAGTTCTTCGATGCTATTTCAATAAATTTGAGAAAGACAAAAAATACAAAAAACATAACTGTTGCACAAATGCTAAGTCGAGATTATGTCAAAGGATTGATTCATAATGATGATGCTTTTACATTCTTAAGATGTGATCGATCTTCGCCAGCATTTTGGGAGCTGAAAAAAAAGAGGTTCTGGCAATGATCAGGCAATTAGGATGTGCAACAATATTTTTAACATTATCAGCAGCAGAAACAAAATGGGCAGATCTTATTGTAATATTGACTCAAGTGTTGGAAAATAAAGTAATAACATTAGAAGAAGCAGAGAAAATGAGCTATGAAAAAAAATGCGATCTAATACGACAAGATCCTGTAACATGTGTTCGTTATTTTGAACATAAATTAAAATGTTTATGGGAAATATTATCAGCTCCTTGTGGTCCATTCGAAGGCTATGAATTAGAAGACAAATATGTCAGAATTGAATTCCAAGTTCGTGGCTCACCACATATTCATGCTCTATTATGGTTAAAAAATGCTCCGAAATATGACAAAAATAATCCTGAATCAATTAAAAAATGTACAGAATTTATTGATAAACTGATTTCGATTAATTCTAAGCCAACGGAATTTTCTGAAGAACTTATATGTCTGCAGCGACATAAACACTCACATACTTGTAAAAAACATGTAAACGGTTGTATAATATGTCGTTTTGGTATTCCATATTTTCCGATGAGAAAAACGATGATTTTAGAGCCATTTAGTGACGATGAAAAGTTAACTAAGAAAGAACGTGAAGAGATAAGTAAAAATAGACGGAATGCAATTCACGAACTTGACAAAATATCAAAGGATAAAGATAATTCATTAACTTTCGAAGAATTCTTGAAACATGTAAATATGAATGAAGAAGAATATATTAAAATGATTCGAGCTGATTTAAAGAAAGCGAAAGTATTCTTGAAACGTGCTCCAAATGAAATCAGAATCAATGCATATAATCCAATGATAATGTCATTGCACAAAGCAAATATGGACATTCAGTTCATTCTTGATCCTTATGCGTGCTTAATGTACTGTGTTGATTACATCAGCAAATCTGAAAATGGAATGTCTAAACTTTTAAGAGAAGCATTGAATGAGCTAAAAAAGGGCAATAACACAGTCAAAGAACGTCTTAGAGTTATTGCAAATAAATTTTTGAATTCAAGTGAAATTTCAGCACAAGATGCTGTTTATCATATTTTAAGTATTCCACTTTCAACCAGCAGCAGAAGCACTGTATTTATTAATACGAATAGACCCGAAAATAGGATTTCTATGGTCAAATCAGATGAAGTTGTTCAGAAACTGGAGCTTGATTCAAAAGATGTTTTTGTTCAAGGCTTGATTGATATATATATTAATAGACCTGACGAAATGAAAAATGTCTGTTTAGCTGATTTTGCTTCATTATAAAATGTATCAAAGAAACAGACAAACAATGTTCAGAATACAGAAAATTCTGATGATGAAGATGTCATTGACAATGAAATTGATGAAAAAATTGTTGCTCTAAAGATGAAAAATGGAAAAGGTTGGATTAAAAAAAGAACAAAGAAAAAAATAATAAGATACAGAAACTTTAAGCTACATCAAGATCCTGAAAATTATTATAGAGAGCAGCTAATGCTATTTTTACCATGGGGTAACGAGGAAGAGGATCTTATTTATATAAATCATGAAGAGACATTTCAATTACATAAAGATTTGATTCGACAAAAAAGATCTGAATATGTTCACCGTGAAGCCAGTGAATTCGAAAAAGCTTTTGAAGAGCACACAGAAAGAGGAAATGAAGATGATATTGACGATACAAATGTTGAGTATGATCATGATAAAAATGAGTTTCTTATTTATGAAACAGGAAATAATCAAGGCGATATCTTTGTTGAAACGGGAATAAATACTCGAACTAAAAAAGTCGAACATTTTAATGTTCCCAAAATGAGACCAGATGCTGATTATCAGTGATTGATGCGAAGTCTCAATAATAATCAAAGAAAATACACTTTAAATGTGATGAATTTGATTAAAGACGGTGATAAGCAATTTTTCCATTTCATTAATGGAGGTGCAGGTGTTGGCAAAAGTACTTTGATCAAAGCAGTATATCAGTCGATACTGAGATTTTATAATTCTCTCCCAGGATCTAATCCAGAAACTATTCGTACTGCAATCTGTGCGCCAACTGGCAAAGCAGCAGCACTAATTGATGGAATGACATTGCATTCATTTTTAAGTTTACCGGTTAATCAATGCAAACATAAACTCGATAAACTAGACAGCGATATTTCAAATAGAATTGGAGTAAAATTGAAAGACATGGAATTACTAATAATAGATGAAATATCAATGGTTGGTTTTACAATGTTTCAACAGGTCGATGCTCGCTTGCAGCAAATAATGAAGACAAAAGAACCATTTGGTGGAATATCTGTTATAGTTTTGGGCGATTTCAATCAATTAAGACCAGTTGGCGATAAATACATATTCCAGTTTAATAATTCATATAATGCTTTAGTAGATAATCCATTGTGGTCACTTTTTGAATTGTTCGAATTGACAGAAATAATGAGACAAAAAGATGATAAGATTTTTGCCATTGCATTAAGTAATATAGCAAAAGGAATGATGACACTTGAAGATATTAATTTATTAAAATCACGAATTGTTTCAAATGAACATTTGGAAATCATGGGAGATGCAATAAGAGTATTTAGAAGTAATGCTAAAGTTGATGCATATAATACAAAAGTATTGGCCAGTCTTAATACTGAAGGTGCAACTGCCAATGCTTATGATTTTTGTGTTGGTGATGGACTTGCATCAATAAGAGAAAAAGTATTAGGCAACATAAAAAATCTGAAAACAACTGAAACTTATGGCTTACCACTTAAAATTGATTTGAAAGTGGGCGCTAAATATATGATGACAGTGAATATTGACACTGAAGATGGATTAGTAAATGGCGCCTGTGGAAAATTGATAATGATTGATTATGGAAAACTTCAAAAGACAAATGAGACAGTACCATGTCGACTATGGATTAAATTTAATGAGGAGAAGACTGGAAGAAAGGCTAGAGCTAACTTTCACAATGTAGTGCGAAATAGAAATATCGATCTCAGTCTCACACCAATTGAACTAGTAACACGGCAAATAAACACACGGTCAACAAATTTCAAAGTAGAACGGAAACAGTTTCCTTTAGTTCCTTTTGAAGCCATGACTATATGGGTGAATCCATGAGGTCCCATCCACTTTTTGGAAAGGTTTTTTTTTCGATTTTTTTTCGGCTCAAACATCCGATCTTTGTTAGAAAACACTTTTGGTAAAAAAAAATTGGGTCGTATATGCGAAAAACCCCGAGTTTTTTACCATTTTTTAGGTACACCTACAGCGTTTTTTCATATATAGAAAAAAATGACAGAAAAACGTCTAGGACTTCATCAAAAGCTCTTTTTTGGAAATTTTTTAGTGCTCATAAATATCAAACAAGTCTAGAAACATGTTTTCTGACAGTAATCAGACTAGTCTTATTGAAAGTCACATGTGGTAAGACATTTCCTATGTATATAATAATAGTCGTATTTCGTGAATGTGTATTAGATTCACATAATCCGAAGAAATCTTGTCTTATTTTCTTCGTAAAGTTATAAAGAAGTTGATGTCATAAAATTTTGTCACGAAATTAATCCCAAGTGATGAATTCTATACGAAAGGAAGCTACTGTAATGATGAAGCGAGCTATTCATTGTGAATACTGGATATCATCATCACGTATGACTTTGAAAAAAATCCAATCTATGGAGAAGCATAAGAAAGAAGTTTTATTTGAATGTAAAAGTTCTTATATGAGTTGATCGTGACGTCAAACTATATTGAATCGTTGAATGACTAGTTGGCCTAAATTCATGCATACTACGAATACCTTGTATTGTACCTAAACTAAAACCAACGTAAGAGAATAAAGTCAAAAGTCTTCTTACCTGTTACTCGAAGTTTTTCGCTCCTAGTGTTTAAGTAGTTGTTTTTAATTTCTTCTACGTCATCCGAGTCAAGATAGAAGATATTAACACGAGGATTATCTTTGTTGGTCGTTTTGCTGTTTCAAGTTGTTGTTTTTGTGAAAATTCGTAAAAGTCCTTTGCGTTTGACATGAGAATGTTCTTGGAAAGTGTAGCACGTCTGGCGGTGGACTTTAGTACTGCCCCAATTCTGTCTCCAGCACCTTTACCATGACCCGTAGCTGTAAACGTCCAAGAAGCATCCAAACCAAAATCGCTCTTGTGATGAATCAGATTCAAGATACTAGCGTTGTTTTTAAAATGGGCACATGCTCCATCACTAAACGACAGAAGAGAAATAACATAGCACATTAACTACATGAAAAATAAGATTTACCTCACATAATTGATCTTTTTTACCAATCCAAAGTTTTTCTTGATAAATTCAACGAGAATTTTTTGTGCACAGTGCACAAATGCTGTTGTATGTTCCATATAATTGCTTATAATTGCTAAATTTGTGTGTTCATCTCCAATGGTAAGATGAATTGTAAACCAGCTGACTTGATGCTGACTAAAGAATCCTTGTTGAACTTCACGGTGACGTATCAATGTATAATTCATTGAAAAATCTATCTGCGCCACCACAAACGAGTCGTTTGTCGATTTGCTGCGCAAGTCTTTAATGAATTCACGTTGTTCTCTATTTATGTGTGTGTCAAGCAAGAATGATGGTCATTTTTCTTCAATTTCTGATAATAGAGATTCAACTGAACCAAACATTTGTTGAAGATCGAACTTATTGTTAACTTTCTTCCACAGAGTCCATGAGCATTCGTCATCCAAATCCATCATTCTGTTACTAGTGAGAATATCTGTGATGTTCTTCGATGAACAATTATTGCATTTATCACTGAAGCATTTCTCATTCGCGTCTGTGCACACCATTTGATTAATCAGATCTTTCATATTAATCTTGTTGGTTGCTGATAAAGCAGTTGTGTCAGCACATTTGCGATAGTGGTTGTTCCAAGCCTATAATGAAGCTATTTTAAGTTTGAATCAACATACAAATGGTACAAACCTTCAATAACAAGTCAATGTTCTCATGAATTATACAGACACATGTGTCGTGTGGTGTCGCAGTTTTTACTTCTCGTGATCGAAGAGCATTGAAAGTTGATCGTGCAACAAGTCCAGGATGTTGTTCATTGAATATTCGATACGCGTCCAACACAGTCATTTCTAAAAAGCGAACTGCTAATGATTGTCCATTGATTTTAATTGTGTCTTTGGAATTGGATGAGGTTCGACTGATACCATCTTCACGATAAAATTTGACCACATCATCAATTGTTGAGTCAGATAAAGCACGATTAGCTCCTCGCAGGCACTGTGTATAAGCGAGTATTCCATTGGTTTTTCGAAGATCAAGCAATCGTCGAGCCTGATTTGGTTTTGATTGAAACTTAATAAGTGGAAAAAACTTTTAGTAAAATTTAATTGAAAAAATACGGATATATTGAACAAAAAGAGGATAGAATACGCACCATTTTGCTATTTTTTATCGGCCCCAATCTTTAGGAGCAATTGTCATCAGGCGAACCCTTTCATCAGCATCACTATCAGCATATACCTTTTTTAAATCACTCAAAAGTTCGTTCGACTCATATATTGTTAGTTCATGAGGAGTCGGATCATTTGAAAGTTGAGATTTACCATCCAATACATCGCATAATCGATTTAGTTTTCGATAAACTTCATCAACTTTGGTTCGAATGGGTGACACTGTTGATCTAAATACAATCGTCATTTCAGAAAATTCGAATTAAGTTTACAAACTAACCTGTCATGAATCGGATCTATGTTCAATAATTCGAGTACAGCTGATAATTCTTCCATTGCTTTGTCTTTCTTATGTTCCAATTCATAGAAAACATGATCTGTCTCTTCGTTCATCGATTCGGGATCAGTTGTACCCTCATCCATATGTGTTGATTTATCATCACTGTCATCTGATTCAGCTATAATACCACTATCCATATGAGGATTTTGTTTCTCTCCTTCGTTCAATTCATTGACATCCATATTGACAGCATCATTATCATCATCATCATCATCATTTTTATTTTGATTGATAGGAGAACCTTCTGTCATAAATTCTTCACCACTTGAACTTTCATCATCGTTGACTTCCATCGATTGATGAATCATCATTTTCTTTGATTCAAATGTATAGCATCTTGGACATAACCAACGAATTCGATTGTGAGCCACATCATATTGAGAAATCAAAAAGTTCGAAAGCTGTAAAGACACAGCCTTGATTTCTTTTGGCACACGTGTAGATTTTCCATGATTTATCGGATGTTCACAATATTTTTGTCTTGACATCAAGATAAAATTTTAGAAAAAAAAGAGGTACTACTGAGCAATCAATATCTTTATTATTATTCAATGATTCATCCCGTAATCTTATTCGTTTAAGATCAGGACATTTTTAGTAACATATCACGTTTTAAATCTAAAGATGTCCTTACACAGATATGGAAAATCTATCATTTCGATAACACTGTCCTTTTCGACTGCGTTCTCTTATTTCTATGAGAACGCTTCACGACAAACCTTTCTAGTGATGTGAGCAAAGTCATCAGTTCAGCATCATTTCGAGAGGATAGTATCATGAAAATTCTCGTACTCTACGAAGAAAATAAGACAAGATTTCTTCGAATTAATTGAATCTAATTCACATTCACGAAATAGGACTATTATTATATATATAGGAAATGACTTACCACATATGACTTTCAATAAGACTAGTCTGATTACTACCAGAAAACATGTTTCTAGACTTATTTGATATTTATGAGTACTAAAAAATTTCGAAAAAAGAGCTTTTGGTGAAGTTCTAGACGTTTTTCTGTCATTTTTTTTATATTTGAAAAAACGCTGTAGGTGTACCTAAAAAACGCTAAAAAACTCAGGGTTTTTCGCATATAGGACCCAATTTGTTTTTCATCAAAAGTGTTTTCTAACAAAGATCGGATGTTTGAGCCGAAAAAAATCGAAAAAAAAAACCTTTCCAAAAAAGTGGATGGGTCCTCATGGATTCACCCTAGAGCATTAGGGTAGAAAATTTTCTCAGCTTCATGTCGTATTTGTGCGACCTACTTCGAAATAGGAGTTAGATCAAATTTTATCAGTAATACATTTACTCGTTGTTCATCAACTCATAAATTACTCAAAATTCTTCATTTTATCGATGATATCGTTATACACCATAAAATAATGCTTGATGAATGGGCAACGATGATACATCGATTATCTTACTCTTTATTTTCTTCGCTAGCATACCATCATGCTTTGGTGATAAATTTTATATACTCACATTCTCTCTACCATCCTCTTTTAGTTTCATTCTCCTCCTGTTCTCTTTTATCTTTAATTTGCACTGTGTCACCGTTTTCTCTTTTTATTCGATTGTATACAATATATAAGTGAGATACAAGCAAGCAGTTGATATCAGCTTTCCTGGTTTGGATAGAACCCCTCAAATATTGGTTTCAAATTGTATTTAGAATCCTGCGGGAACGAGAATTCCCATTGTAACTTTAAAAACGGGAACAATATTATACAACCGATGTTCCCAAAACAAAAAATATGTTATTTTGTTTTTCATGTGTTCTGATATTTCCATAATAGATTTCTTTTCTAATAGATATAATTAATGAAAAGAAACAATGGACAAGAATTATATAAGTAGAAGAATTTATCTAATATTTGTTCAGTTGTAAGTGTCATTATCGCAAACTTTGTTTTCTTTATATTATGACTCAATGTTCAAAGTATGAACTCACTAGAAGCTAGCATATTCTGATAGTATATTTTGTCAAATACATTAAAGAAAAAATGTTCAGAATAGAAAACGTACTTTATCTAGAAAATTCTTTTATGTATTTGTTAAAAATTCGAAATTAATTTATTTATCGATAAGATAAAAAAAAATAAATTAAAGAATCAATAATGTTTGATAATACAATGGAAACATTGTATTTGCCATGTAGATTTGTGTTTCATACTGTGTATCCTATAACAAAAAAAAAGCCAAATTGTCAATTAATTCAGAATGAAAATGTGCTTAAAAATAATTCTTATAGAAAAAAACAACTAAGGTACCAATGATGGATTAAATATCAACGACATTATTTTAATTAGTTAAATCAAAAGAATATCTTTAAAAAAGGAAACTATTTACTTTTTTTGTTATTATCAAAATGGCGACGACGAGTGATAGTATCATATAGAAGATTAACACAAGGAATATCAAAAATATCAGCAACACCACTGTTATCACCAAGTCCAGAAAACGTAGAAACCTCATTAAGATGATTCAATGCAGAAGAAGAACTAAGACAAGCATAAACATCAGTTGTACCATTTCGACAATCACCATTTGTACAAGATTTAAAGGTCAAATTGGCAAATCCACAGTATTCATCATTAGCTAGACCCCACTCAGCATGAAGAGTACAAGTTGTATTACGCCAGCCAGTTTCATTAAGAAGATCAAAACGAACAGTAAGATTATCCCATAGTTCATCGTATGTATCACAAGCACGAATATAAGTTGTACTATTATGACAATGATCTACATGGCATGCTTTTTCACGAATTGTTGTTTTAACACAATCTGTATCTTGAAGTCGTTTGCTTAAAATTTTCCATAGTTGATCAATTTTACCTTCATTTACAGCAGTTCCGGTCATACAACTTGTCATTACCAACACCACACCGATTAAAAGAATTAATTGATTTATCTTTTCCATTATGATTAATTACTGCACAACGTTTGAAATCCAAGTGTATTATTTTACATGTATCTTTTCACTTTATCTATATATATAGAGAGATACTCAGAATAAAAAGAAGAATTCGTCTTATCAACAGAAAAAGACATTTATGTCCTTTTTTTCTCGAAGAGATATCATTCATGTGACTATATTGTGGTAAGAACTTTCACCTTTACCTTTTTTTTAATGTTGTTAGATATTTTATTTGGCTGTTATTTTCTAAAATAAGTAGATCAACATTGCTTTATTTTGAGTAGTTAAGTAGATCAACTATTTTTCACTTTACTAACTTAAATAGAACAATTTAACATCATCAGACAGAATTGATCTAGTTTACCTTTAAAACTTTATACTTATTTGAGAAATATATGTTCGCTTATCTACAATTTCTTAACTCGTCTCGAACATTTAAACTTTCATTTAAATTTTTAATTATTTTATCATCTCTCTATCTTTTCTTATTTATCTAAATTACATAAGTTTAAACCTCAGATGAATATTTCGAAATTTTACATAGATAAAGTGTCCAATACTCCTAAACTAAAGACTCGATCAAACAGGCTCTTTTATCTTACCAAGGATAGAACTATGTCACTAATGCAAGCACAATTGTTTTTGATAAATGTGCACACTTTGCTTCTAGCAAAAGAACACTAAGCAAAACTGGCATGATTTTTATCAATAAACCATTTTTTTTCTAATCGGTAAAGATTCGTAACATAGCAGAAAACACAAGAAAAGGAAGTTTCTGTATTAATATAAAAAAACAATGAAATATGATAATTTTAAAAAAATACACCTTAAACTTCGACTTCAAATCTAAGTTAAGTATTATTCACTTTATTTTTTAGAATTCTGTTTAAAACATTTACTACTCAAACTGAAAGACCAAAATCAAGACGATGACTATACATATCCCTAGTAAAACATTTTGTAAGCAAAATCTTGATCACGATATAAGGTACGGAAAAATGAGTAGATCTTCGGATTTTAGGTATAAAATGTTCACAAGTAAAGCGAACCCTACGGATACACTGACCCTTTTCTAAAAGAAAATTTAGTGATTATCATTCAAGAATATGTAATTGACAAGTAAACATCAAGTTCTGCTTCTTTGTCTTCGACTGAGTTTGATCAAGTCTAATAGAGATATCTGACCATATTCAGTGGCTTGGGACGTCATATTTTCTAATCTTGAACTCTGACTTGTTCGAACAAAACAGAGAGACCAACATTTATGCTTTTTTAAGCGCAATATTAATCGCTATACGACTGTTTCTTTTAGAAAACGGAATTAGATACGGCTCAGATACTTAAGTTTGTTCATCAAATTCAGTAGCATGATCAGGTGGCGATCACTTCAAATCACAATTCCATGAAAAAACTATCTTTTTTCAAACTAGAGAATTCCGAACAGCTTTTTAAAGTTTTAAAACGATACAACTACATATCTATTTCTGCTTACGCTACTATAAGCAAATAATACAATGTTAGTATTCACGATTTCTTTATTAGATATGCTCTGTTTCATAAAATGTCTAATAAAGAATTATTTTTCCTTAAGAATCGAGTTATTTGAGAATCTATTAAAGTATCTCGAATCTCACTTATTGCGCTTATGATAAACTTTTTCGATCAACGATCAATCGTTCGTCGGCCTCTCTCCGGTCGATCACTCATGACTAGCCGTTTCCATATTTAACACCGCTACATCCTTCAATATTACTTTAAGTTTAAACCGAATAGATGCCAGAGATAGATGAGCCGTAGTGCCACACCGAAGGGACGATAGCGGTGCGCTGTGAGATTCTGCGTTGTACCATCTCTTCACAATGCTGCTTTTTTTTTAGTATAGTCAAATTTTTAGAGATATCTTTTAATCTTTTTAAAAATGTCTATGAAAGTAACTTCTATTAGAAACAGTTATTCAATCGAATAACCAACTGAGAATGTATATATTTGTACATATATACATTGTCATTATTAAAGTTTATATAATAATATTGATTAAAATTTAATTCATTAATATGTCGCAGTACGAGAATGTCATTCATTCATTAACATGTGGTACAAATCGAGACAATGGAAAAGAACAAAACGAAATCTGTTGTTCCAGAAGAACATTCTCCCTTGGTTCATAATATGTTTAGATAAACCAATTAAGAGAAAATTAAAACGATTCAGAGAAAATTTTTGGGATTGGGAATATCCATAATTTATTCGATAATGGAAGTGAAGGTATATCAGGCACCTCCCTTTTCTTAAAAAATCCATTTTCGCCGAAAATCTTGAAATGAAAATAAATGTACAGACAGGTAGGTTATTTTTAGATCTTTCAAAAACACCATGAAGTTTCTTTTTCATGCTTCGTTTTTTCTTAGTTTACATTTTGTCAAACGTGCAAACAAGAATTTTCGATTTAGACTCATATAATACCTTTATCTAAAAGAGTATGTTACGATGTAATGCACTAAAGAGTCTACTTTTATGGAATAAATCTTTTCTATTATTATATAAGAAAATAGTTTTCTAGGAAAATACTCAGTTTTTGAATCATTAAATATCCAAATCTTTTTTTCGTTTAAAAATCCAATATTTAAAAAAGAGGGCTCCTTAGTGCACTTTATGTTCACAAGCTCTTTTAAACAAAAAAAATAATGAATACATTACACAATCCTTGATGAAGAAAATTGGTTTACTAAATATTCTATTTTTAATCCTTGTTTAGCGAACATCTCAACCAAACGTCATGATACTAACAATGGAAGGATGTGCACTATTGAGCAAAGAGATTGACTATGTTCGGATGAAATGATCATTTTTACCGATAAACTGACAAAGTTAAAATCTAATGTGCTTGAACACAGATTCATGGACATCAATGTATGTGAAATTTAGGTATAAAAATGAATAAGAGAAGGTTGAATCCACTATTCTAAGGTCAAAGTAATGTGTTGTTCGGATCAATTGTAGGGTTTCTCGAGATTCTTTTTCGTATAGTCCAAAGAATACCACATCTTGTTCCTATAATAGTAGAAGAATTTTTTCTAGTGCCTGATAGAAAACAAAGTTTACATGAGCTACAGAATAATTTTTCTCTACTATTTCAAGGATGGAACATAATACTCGTTAGGTCAATTTTGGGGTTATCAAAGATGCTTTTTCATATGGCCCGAGCGACCCAATGTTCCATCCTAAAAATAGTAGAGAAAAATTATTCTGTAGCTCATGTAAACCGTGTTTTCTATGAGGCACTAGAAAAATTCCTTCTACTATTATACGAACAAAATATGGTATTATTTGGACCATATGAAAGAGGGTCTCGACAAACCCCATAATTAGTCCGATCAACACATTGTTTTATTCTTAGAATAAAGAGATTCAATCTTCCCTGATCGAGCTTCCAATCATTGTTCTTTTAAATTGAAATGAATTCGTTCTATTTTTTCGACATTCGTCTGAAGATATTTTCAAAAGTGAATGCTAATAAATTGCTTGAATTTATATTATTTTTTAAACATGAAAATAAATTTTATCGTCAATGAGTTATGTGTTACCACCAAATATGACATGTTTGTAGTTCAGATACAAAATCTATTATAAAATTGTTCAGTAATTTATTATATTTAATCAAAGTCATTATTCGATTGAAATCAGTTTTAG
Organism: Macrotrachela quadricornifera; assembly: GCA_022393335.1. Lineage (NCBI taxonomy): Eukaryota > Metazoa > Rotifera > Eurotatoria > Philodinida > Philodinidae > Macrotrachela > Macrotrachela quadricornifera. The sequence continues at coordinate 730,955 of JAJEKB010021442.1, read as the reverse complement.
TAACATCATGAATACGTAATGAATATAAATGATGTGTATTATGATTAGTTTTTGATAATAAAAATAATAATATTGAACGTATATCTGATACTTTTTCAAACATTAGATATTCCAATTGTGGACAAAGACCTATTAAAAATTCAATTTGCTCAAATTTTAATTCATTATTAATGATTAACTTTCGAATTTGAGTTGTTGAAGATATTATTTTTATATTTTCATCTTCTTTTGGTATGATTATATCATTGAAATTCCATGGATAATTAAATATTAATTCATTAACATTCGGTAGAAGATTTAATAATTTAATAATGAAAGTCAATGGTTGAAGTTGAGTTTTAATATTTAATGTTGTTAATTGTTTTAATTGAAGAATTGAATGAAGATTAATGAAGAGAGAATTTTCAGTTTCATTTGGGTATTCACAATTAAATGTGATTTTAGTCGTCGATGGAAAAGAATTTCGACAATTATTAATCGCACTTGTATCTTGAATATCAATATGATCAACAGAATTAAGAGGAATTATTTTCATAACAGTTTGATCATTTTTTCCATTTAAAATAAAACTTTTCTTTCTGAAAAAAAAAGAAATGAACTTTTTATTCGATATGAATGAGAGAACGTTGCAGGACGCAGGATCTACAGGAGGACATAAGATAAAACAATCAGACAGAAATAAATAAGCTCCAAAAGTAATTTGCGACCTTCAGAGAGTCGGATATAGCATGTATTAGTGAGTTTTAAGTCAACAGATAATCATAGCAAGAAACGTTTTATCGAATTCCTTATGAATTATTTTGTTTGTTTCATTGCAAATATTTATCTGAATCTTTCTTTTTCGTCGTGACAATTTTTATGCGATTTCGTGTTCTCTTTCATTAAAATCAATTTCAAATAAAAATTCGTATTTATTTTTAAATTATTTTTTTCCATTTGAAATATATTTTAAAGAAGTCTGTGAAACTAGCGTTGTTAAGTATTTGCTTAGTTCTTATTCAAAAGACTGGATTAACTACTTAGTTAAGTTGGTCTAATAGATTTTATGATCATAAAAATGTATTTAATAATATCTTGATAAAAATCGTACACTCATGAGAAAAATCTCTCATTGTATTAACATTTTCGACTATGCATCCTATCTACATCGGAGAACCGTGTTTCCCACTCTCACTGGTGATTTAATAACTTAGTATGAAAGGGTGTCAACATAAAACGGAATGAATACAATTCAGTTTTCTGTGTTTAATCCCTAAATGAACTGGAATTTTTTTCTCCATTATTGCGAATATGTAGTTGCTCGCTGTTTAGTATATTTCTTTCATATTCTTTCTTCTCTGTCTAGAGTTCTCCATTTATTTCTTTCCCATGTGTTCAACTGCGGTCAAATTGCGACGCAGTTACGCCACAAGTGCAATAGAAAAATCGCACTTGTAATAGAAGACACCCATTCAATCTCAGCAATTTTTACATAAATAAATAACAAATTAAGAAATCCATAATCCTCCATCAATAATTAGATATTTGTATTGATCATTTAGTACATCCTGGTATTGACTTTTATCCTTTCGAAAAATAAATGAAGTATTTTTCTCACAGTAAAAAGTTAAAATGAGTTAGAGTGCTTGCGACACCTCATTTTATACCCCTATACGTCGGTACAAACTACAATGATTGTGTCGCAGTTGTCGAAAAATTAATGACAGATGAGTTAATCAATATATCAGCTGCACACGAGTTCTTTTCTTTTCAAAAAAAAAAAGATCTTTAAAAGTCGTCCTGTGATGTTCTCTGATATGAATCTGTTTCTTACTTATATGGATTAATTGAATAGAAATTGACAATTAATTTGTCTGAAACTGTATTAATATTATGTTGAAAAAACCATTGTCGTTCGAACCAAAATGAAGTATGATATTCTTCAATAATATCTTTTAATGTTGAGATATCCTCAATTATAAAATGAAAATGAACAGAAAATATTTTCAAATCTGTCATATGAGATGAGATTATTTTTTGCCACTGATTTGCATTTAAATATTCTAAATCTCCATCTTGTGATACATTCAGTATTTGAAGATATCGACAATAAGTTTTGATAAATGATTGAAAAAATTGAAAAGATATCATTAGTTTATTTATTGTTAACTTTGTTAAATTTTTTAGTGAATTTGAAGAAGTTATTATCATTGGAAAAGTATATCCACAAAGTTTTTCAATAGTTAAATAACGTAATTGACATTTATTATGTAATAATGACTGGAGATTTGCAATCCATATCTTATTATCGATTATAAGTTCTTCAATAGAACTAGATGAACAATCCCACAATCGAAATAAAGTATAAACATGATATGCTTCAAATTTAACTTTACAGTATTTTAATTTAGGCAAAGGTGAAAGTTCACGAAAATATTTTACAGGATTAGCCATTCTTTCATGACAAATAATAGTTAATGAGACGAGATTCGGTAAAGTTTGTAAACTTTTGAGAATATTAATAATATGTCTTTTTTCAATATTATTGAGAATAAGTTTTTCAAGTTGAGAATAATTTGATAGGCGAGAAAATGAATAGGCTTTGAACATTTGATTAATGACGAATGAATAAGATAAATGAAGTGTTTTGATTTGATATTTATTATTAATGACTATATTTTTATGATAGTAATCAAAAGCTGATTGTGATAGTATTAATGGATTGATTTGAATAGGTAATGTCCATTTTCGAAGAAAACTTTCAAATCTTATATTAAGATTAGAGAAAGATAAATAAATATGATTAAAACTAAGATATTCGAATATTTCACATAATGTTTCATTTGCAAGACCTTCAAAATTAGTTTTTGATAAATTAAATATACCTTGTAATTTTTTCTTTTCATTATTGCTTGTAATACTATTTTGTCGGCGTCGTTTGGTACGTGGCATTTTGAAATGAAAAGAAAAAAAATAACTTTAACATTTCAGTTTTTTATGTTAACAACTCTGCGATGATAAACAGAAAAGACAAAAAAATTTCACAACCAAACTTATTTTTTTCCGTTACTAAGTCAATGATTACATGCATAAAAAAGAGAAAAAGAACACAAAACTCATGCGTTCAATCTTTTCTTCTATGATTCTTTAGTTTCTATCAAATGGTTGAGCAACAATGAAAACTTAACTTAATGGGTTCTAAGTATCTATTAACTACATTAGTCTTATATTGGATTCATACTGTGCATATGTATGTATCCGCCTCAAAACTATTCGAGATTCACTGTAAAATACGTCAAATTTTATTAATCGATTCCAGTAGATATAAAAAAAATGAGTGCCAATAGTTTTTGAAAGAAAAGGCATATGGATGTTTATTATCATATTCACTTAGAAAATAATTAAATTGATTATGGTCAAGGTAGTATTCTAATGAAAAGCATTTGAACATAAAATGCTATTTTGATAGATCTTTACATGTTCATGTTTAATTGTATCATTTCATAAGTAAATCAATCAATGTCGTTGTTTTCTAATAAGTCATTTTACAGTCAATATCCGTTGAAATACTTCTGTATACATGTTTCAGATTATAAAATACAGAAAAACATCCTAAGATATGTAGCAAGTACGATAAGAGATATACTACTAACAGTAAATAAAGTTGTCCTACAAAGTTTATTTCTGAACAAACGTACATAAACGAGAGAATAATCTGTGATATTGAACTCAAATTAAGAATGATTGGTATAATATAACGTCCCATCTGTGTTTTTCGTCGTGACACAACACTTCCGCGCAACATTGACTTTGAAAGTAAAAATGAGAATAAACTTGAAAATGTGGATGAGCATGAAAGTGAAAGTGAGGGCAAGAGTGAGAATAAGGGCTTTGCGAGCAAGTATTTCGTACGAGTATGTATTTTGTGGAAGTGTCGGTAAATTGTTTTCCAATGTTTCTTAAATAAATCTCTAAATATTAGGTGATTACTGTCAGTTGTACGAACATGATTAGGTGTAATTTGAATAATGAGTAGTAACTGCATTTAGATGTGTAAGTCATACGGTTGAGCCGCCGTCACCACCGTTGACACCTATTATAAATAGAGATAATTTTTTATTTATATTTTTCTTAAATCGTTATTGACTACGTACTCTAACCAATCATTTGAGTTCTCTTTCTCTACTGCCTATAGATCAGAAGAGATGTGCATTGTAAATCTTGATGAACAAAAACAAAAAAATGACAAACATGTGTAAATTTGGAACTTTTGCTTATTAACAATTGTAGTGGTGATTATAGCTATTTTCCATTTAATTAATACTCTTCGTGGTGATATTTATTCTTCATCTGTTAATATTCTTGGTGATAGTAGGGTTTTTTTTACTTATTACGAATCTCTGCGGTAATTTTGGTTTTAATCTGCTATTTTTCTTTAATGATCATATTTATTTTTCATTTATTAATATCATCAGTGTTTGTATTTTGGTTTTCACTTATTAATACTCTTAGCGTTTTGTTTATTGATTAGCAATTCAAGTTATATTTCGTACTCAAAATTTGGGAATTATTACCAGAGATGGACAAATCCAACTCTGGTTCAACTCCGACTGGTCTCATGGCTGGCAAAAGAACGACAAAAAATTACATAGATGATCTTCAGTAATTGCACTGAAAGAGAGAAAAGCAGAGATATTTAAAGAAAAAGAGAACTTTTATAATGACAGGTCCTACAATCGAATGCTGATCATTTATTAAATCATTCTATCTGTTACACGTGTCTTTGTTTATCTATAATTATATCTATTCTTTGCTTATTATCAACCTGTCTACAAATGGATTCATCATCCAATATATCAACAACCGATCTCACCCTTTCATCATCTGATTTAGAAATGACTTCTCCAAAAAGTACCAAATCACCCAACACAACAAAAGCAAAAATTGGTCGACATGGTATTAAACAATATTATGATGATTTTAAAGAGTATAGTGCTGGTGATCTTAAAGGTAAAACATCTGCAACATGTACTGTATGTGAGGAAACAGTATGTCATTTAAAAGCGTTCACATCATATTATAGTCGTCATCGTCAGCGTAATCATCCAGTAGTATTCCAGCTGTGGTCAACAACAAATACATCTAAGGAAAAAAAAATCGGAGAATAAATTGCAGCAAACCACCATAGATGCTATTTTTGTCTCCTACATTTCATACAATAAAATATGGTTTGGATCATCTTCATCAAATTGAATTAACTAAAATGGTATTCAATGATTTTATCCTGAGATTAGATTTACCATGATCGATTACTGAAAAACCTGTATTTGTTCGAACTATGACAATAGTCGATCCGAAATTTTATGTTCCATTTCGTCGTTCAATCACATCTGATTATCTACCCAAAGCATATGATCAAATCATAGTAAATTGAAAAATGCATGTTCAACAGCAAAATTTCCAGCTTTAACCTTCGATGGTTGGACAGATGGACGTATGAGAGCTTTTTATGCTGTTACAATGCATTACATTAATCAGATTGAACAAATAAAAGCACATTTGCTTGCTTTTAATTCTCTTTGTGGTAAGATTTATTATTTAATCTAGGAGCGCATAATAATATTCAAGAAAAAGGAGGCTGAAAAAGAATAAATGCCCATCGAGGACATATTGGCAGTGTAAATATCGTCTGCCTCGATTTAAGGAAAGAAAAAAACTTGTTAGTTCATATTCGATTCGATTACTTTAAGGGCAAATTACTGATCTGTTATGTAAACTAAAGTAGAGATTATCTATTCTATTCAGCACTTAGCACTTAGATAGAGTAAGAAAACAAGAGAAAAGAAAAGAATTGTCAAGGTCATTAGAGTGCGTTTAACTATATCCGATCAAATAAAAAACGAATTAACTAAATAATAATTGCCTTCACTTCGATGAAAAGAGTCATTCGATTTTTTAATCGATTATAATTAAAATACGAATCATTACATTTCGATTTTAATTACATATTATAGATAGTCAGACTGGTGAAAATTTGTTTATGGAATATGAGCGTGTATCAACGACATTTTCAATTGGAAATAAAATTGTCCGGCCAATTACAGATAACGCTCCGAATAGTTTATCTGCTTTTGGTGAATTAATTATTCCCGGTTTCGAATCGTATTTTGTAGCTGTAAATGATAATGAAAAAACTGATGATGTTGTAGATGAAACAAACTTGAACATGTCTGAAGGACATTGTCCTAATGATGAAAAAGTTCTAAATGAGTTTGAAAAAGGAGTAGAACTATTACGTCTCCCATGTTTTATTCATACTCTACAATTAGTTGTAAAAGACGGCTTGATTGGGAGTGCTTGCACTGGATCTGCAATGACTAAGGTGGCTAAAATTGCGAAATTCAGTCAGTCGTACAAGTGTTCCAGCAGCTGAAAAGTTACAGGAGTTTAAATATAGTATTTCACAAGCTGTCATAACCCGATGGAATTCTCAGTTTAATACTGTATCACAAATTCTTGATATATCAAATGTATTGCTCAATGATATTTTAACGGAACAAAAAAAGGTGAATTAATATTATCGATGAAAGATTTACATGTTTTACGTGAATTTATATCAATCTTCACTTTATTTGCCGCAGCTATCACAAAGACACAAGCTAAACAATGTGTCTCTATATCACTAGTAGCACCAAGTATACTTAGCATTTATTTTGATCATGAAAATGAATTGAAAGTATGCAAGTATTCGAGTTCGTTGTGCAAGTTGCTTATATATGCATTAAAACAACGATTTGATGGTCTTTTATTAAATTTGGAAATATCTGTCGATGACTCGATAAAGCGTCGAAACACGTTTAGTCTATTCTCTGATGATATTTTTCTTATTTCTAGTTTCTTGGATGAACAACTCCGAGTTCGTTGGATTTGATAATCTCTTTTCCCGAAGAAACTAAGCAAGTTTGACAGTTATTCATAGATATTTTCTTTTTCTATTCATTTGTTAACATATGAAAGTGAGAACATCCACATATGATTTATGTGTTATATATGAAACATACTTGGTATATTTGTCGTTGTAGGAATCGTTTATGTGAGAAGATAAAACGACTTGTTGTTCAAGCAGCCGTTCAATTTTGTCACTCCATCAATAACAGTCAAAATGCTGATGACGCACAAGCTAAACCAATATTAATAAACAATGACGAGAATCAATCTGATGGAAAAGATTGTTCTATCGATAGTCCAACAACAAAAAGAAAAAGTTTATTATCTTACTGTGAAGCAACATCAGTACTTCCAAAGAGAATGCGTATCGACATCATCCAAGCGATCAATGATGAAGTTATGTTTTTATTAAAAGACCAACATTATGAAAGTGATCTTATTTTTATTAAAAGCAACCATTTCCCACATTTGTATCAATTGGCCCTACGAGTACTATGCGTTCCAGCCACATCTACACTTTCTGAACGTGTTTTTTCAAGAAGTGGTTTGTTGGTGACACCACATTGAAATCGATTATCAAAGGATATCTTAGCTAAATTAACATTTTTCAAAATGTAATCTTGATTTGTTGAGTTAAATCTATGAAGCTTATGGAAACTCTTCAAAGAAATAAATCTTCTGAAACTAATTATTATTAATATTGATGATAAATTTATGATAAAAATGTTCTCTTTAGATTCAGTATTCACTCAATTTCGATTTAGTGAATTCGAGTTGGAGTGGGGTTGGAGTTGATTTTTTAATTCGGTATGGAGTTGGAGCGGCTTACCCCCGCAGTTGCCCATCTTTGGTTACGATTAAGTCTACTTGTGGACACGGTCGAATGTAGAAAAGTTGATGGCCGATAATATTTTGAGCTTTTGACTACCTTACTATACCCTATTAAATGGGTTATGGATGAATTGAATCAACGTGTATCACCTGAATAGGATTCCTCGTGAGTTTATGCACTCTTTAAATCGCAACGAGTATAAAAGGACCTTCGAGAAATGAATCGAAATGATGCAGCTGTGTGTAGATAACAACACTGATTACTTTTAGCATTTAGTGGAATAATCACTAAATGCATGTCTGTTTCTGTTTTATTTTTCTTTTCATTGATTTTATTACACAATCAAACATTTAGTATTAGGTAGTGAGAAATGAGAAGAAGAAAACAAAATATGAAAAAGAACAGTGTATGGACGGAAATATCAGTTCCTGCTGGCAGGTAGTCGTATGCAAGAAAACCTTTTCTCGAAACTTCACTAACCTACTAGGAGGCGAGGAATGTTCGAATACCATAGAAAAATAAAGAGGAACACGCTCTATCTACTGGTAAAAAACGAATTATATTTAAACATCTTCTTAAGGGAATAAGGTATTAAGATATTTCAGGAAACTCATTTTGGACTCCTCTTTTTTTATTAAATAATAGACATATGGATTAGAATACAGAAAATATTCGGAAATTTTGAAATATTTCCTCCTATTGAAGATTTTCGAAGACATGTGCAATCGTCAGTTCGAGGCACAGAAACACTCTACTCAGTCAGTAACAAGCACTTCTGCTTTCGTTCTTAATTCTGGCTGTTGAACAAACATAAGTTCAATCATTGCGACATATTCATTTTTAACTTGCGTTAATATTCCCAAATCACATCCCGTTTCCCTCATTAGATACTGTCTCAATCTTGGGTCATATTCTGCTACTTGCATTTTTGTATATAGTTCTCTGTTTTCTTTCACTAAAGCCATTGTCTGACCAAGTTGAAATGCAATTAGTTTTACGATTTCAGTCAAATGTTCTTCAGATTGTTTAAAATCGAGCTCTTGAAAACAAATTGGTTTAAGTGCATCGAGACGAATATAAAGTTGATTTGCTTTTAACGCATTTTTAATATTACGTCGTCGTTCAGATTTTGTTAACTGAGACAGAATAGCTCGTGTAGCCCGAATGATTTTCTTTTCAATATCACGAGGAAGGAGTCGTTGGATTTCAAGTGGATGATGTTGTTTGTGTAATTGATATGTATGAAAGACACTGTTATTACTTTCATCAGAAATGCCTTTCAACACCCATGTAATTATGCCATCTGATACAACTGCAAGATTTATATTCACAGTTTTATCGCTTGCGAAACAGTGTAAATCTTGAAATTCATAAGTGAACCAGTTCATGAGTCTTTGACATTCAACATATGTTGACGGTTTTTGGTAATCTTTGAGAACGACTAAAGTATCAATATCGAGGCTGTTTTCGGAGCCAAAGACATAATATGGAAGGCCAGAGCGAATGGATACGGGTTTAAAACGATCAATGTTACCTATAAAAGCGATCATTTTTCTGAACTAAAGTATTTTAACAAATTGATTTTGCTCATACAAAATAGATAAATTTTTCTTACTCTCACTGCCAGCAACATGAATATAAAGTGCTTTTCCAAGCATTTCACTTTTTTTCCAAGAAAATTAATTTTTAAAACAAAATCGAAGATTTTTCTTCTAAAATCATAAAATTAGTCTCCTCTAAAACTTTCAGTTTCGATTCAACTACAATAAAAATGCACTAGTAACAGGGTGAGTGGCGCTATGATTCGAAATAAGCAAGACAATAAATTTTATATCTGGTGAAAGCGCAGAAAATATGAGACTTCTTTATACCAAATAGTAAGGTCTATTAAAAGACAGTAAAAGGTTTTGAAGTTAATTTAGTGAAATAAAAACATTTGAAAAACTCTTAGAAAACACTAAAAATGTATTCAAAAAATGACTTTTTGAACACATTTTTAGTGTTTTCTAAGAGCTTCAAATGTTTTTATTTGAAATCATAGCGTTACCCCCCGGAAAAACATTGTTACCCACTCTGTATAGGTATATATTATCGGAGAATCGGCTTGTATATCATTGAGCTATGGGAAACATTTCTATAAGCTTTTTCTAAAAACTAGTTCAGTAGAAAAGCTCATCGAAAGGTTTGTCTTTTTCGCGTACTGCACTAATTAATTTTTTTTTCAAATGATCTTTTTATGGTTATTTCAGATAGTCAAACCAAATATGGCCGAGTTCCAGAGATACTCATACCAACTTGCTTTAGTTTTTTTTCCAAATGGAAGTTTCTACTAAATAATGCTGACAAAGAATGATGTAAAAACGAAAAATGAAATTGTAGGCTTAAATTTCTTTTGGAAAAGTTTTAACTGACCTAATATAGTTAATTGTTGAACCACTTCTTCTCTAAATTTAATATTTTGTTCTAATAGTGATGTGATTTTGTTTTTATATTCTTCTCTATTGTCAATGACTTGCTGTTTTCTAACATTTAATGTGTCAATCAAATCCATATTATTAACTGGTGCTTTTTCTATTTGTCTCGTAAACGTATTTAATTGTTGATTATATTTTTCTAATTTTGAATAGTGCTCATAAACAACTCGATCACATCGATCCAGATGTTTATTCAGATTATAAATTCGATGTCGTTTTAGAATTTCTGGAATATGCGGTTCAATAGTTGAACTTGTACATATGGGATCAATCAGTGTGCTTTGCGCGAGAACATTATCTATTACATAGTTTAAAACATCGGGACCTGCTTGAGTGGGATTCGATGGATTGGTGAATGTTAGCAAGATTTCATGATCAGAAATTTTGGTTTCCTCTATCTGAAGAATGATATTTGGAATGAATTCATGTTCTTCACCAATTTTTGGTTTGAAGGTGTCATTTGAGATTACTATGGCTCGATGATACATGCCAATGTGTAAAACAACCGCATCTTCACAACCATCGGTGTGGTCATAATACATTGAATTAGCTGCTGAAATAACCAGAATATGTCCACCTTCGATAAGACGAATAAACTCCAATTTTACTTGCTCACCATAACTTCCACTAAGAATTCCAATATATTTCAGTGGTGAAATAACCATTCCAACTGTTTTACATCCTTGCTGTATGAAATAATCAATTAATACAGTTATAATTCGTTGTGGAAAATTATCACCATCGATGATTATGTTAACTTCAGAAAGTCGAGAATTTGATGGAATATCAATGCGAATTACAATGTCTGTCCAACAACACTCTCGACTTACATCACAGTCTCGTTTTTTGTATGGGCTACAACGACAAAAGCCATTTGATTGATAATGGTCACAATTCCATTTACATTTTGGGCAAATTTCACTCAGTTCAAGACACTGGCGTGTAGCGATTGAAAAAGTAGACATTTCAAAGGGTTCTATGTACAATATGTAATCCGTTCGTATTTATAGGTATTAAAAGAACGATTCTATATGAGTAATTGAGGAAGCTGATGTAATAGTTTATGTATTTCTGTATTTGCGCAACGGTGAAAAATATTTACATTTATCTCATCACTGTTGCTGTTCTGTCCGTCAGTTTGTCTTAAGTATTTTTTCTTTCTTTCGGTTTGAATAATAACATATGAAATATTGTGCAATTACAATGACACATGAAATATTGTATTATATCGGCCTCCACATTAAATCATGTATAGTGATTCTTTTAATATTTATAAATACGAACGGTTTACATATTGCACAGAGAACCCTTTAAGAAGTCTATTTTTTCAATTCTTACATGTCAAACTCTGGAAATATAGTTTCTGCTTGGAAGTAGTGAGAACGTTGATTTTTGAATGACCAGTACAATTTATATGTGGCTCTCAAATGACGAAAACTGAAACTTTTTATCAATTTCTGTTCCTTAGCTATTAGCAATGAAACATCATCGTGTACATCCTTGTCAATTTTTTTGATTGAGTCTGTGTCTAGAACACTTGAAAACATAACAAGCATTTATTTCCTCGACTGAATGGAGGTTCATATGAAAAAAAATTACTTTATTTGCTTGTCGTCGGAGTCAAAGGTCAACTGGATGCTTAACGTCTGACCAAAGGTAATCGGGATCGGGGAATCGAATGGTACTATTAGTTTTTATTCTAAGAGGCTTTCTCTAAGAAAATAATGATTTCGTAATGAGGGAGTTTTTATTGAAGTGCTGATTAGGAGACTATCGTATGAAATTAATAATGGTGGTTCGGATTCTTCCAGTTGGTTTTCGATAGATCTTAACGACGTAAACATGAGCAAAGGATAGAAGACAGGAGAGGAATTATCGCAGTTAAATCAGAGCTTTGAAAACTAAGAAACGAGACAATATGGAACTTAATGTGGGTCATTATCAATGCGAGTCATGGAGAGTATGAATTTGCTTCAAAAAAAGAACAAATACAGAAGAGAATATCATTTCACTTAGATAGTATATTCAGATTCAACTGGTAGAAAAAAATTACCTTGTTGGAATTTATTAATTGTATGCTATGTGTGTATGAGTATTTTCGAATCTTCTCTTACATAATAACTACGAAATAATAATTTTCAAACATAGAATTTGATCTCTATTATTATAATAATGAAGACAATTTTTTTGTGTTTTCGATTTTTAAAATGTGATGTCTTTTTAAGTGAATAGTAACATAAATGTAGAAAAGAAGACTGGCATATATCCTCGACGAAAAGTGGATTTGACAAAATAAAATAAGCTTGCTTGTCACTGGGCCAAAAGTATATCAGCTTAGAGATCACTTCTCAGTTATTTTTAGCATATGGCTTTCTATGAATGAGGTCATTGGGTCTAGAAACTCAGTCACGGGCAAATTTTCTATACCAGACTTTTCTATGTTCGGAATAAAAATATTGCATTTAATAAATACTAGATCTCGGTCTTTTCCAGAAATAGTGCGGACTAATGGTTGCAACATTTCTTTACAAATAGAACACTGTCTGAAAGATAAAAAAATTCTATGATTAACATATATTTTCATTAAAAACATATTGCTATGATGAGACAGTAACATTTAATGATAAATGTATGGATTAAAGATGACTTAAAATGTTAGAAAATATTACTTTGTGACCAGTGTTGCTATAATATTCAATGGATTCCTTTTCAACATGATTTAATATATCAACAAATTCAGTATTGTTACGCCATTTGAGACAACACATACGACAAGATTTACATATTGATCCAGAGTCTGACAAAGAAAAATTTGTTCGTGCGAAAATAAAAAGCCGCATTCCTACATCATGAAATAGGCGATGGTTTTTCGAATCAATACGACCATTCCAACAAACACATTCGATAAACATTTTTGTGTAATTCAACCTGCTATATCGCGTAAGCAATTGTATAGATTATCAAATACTTTGTTTGAACTGAAAACCCCTCTATTTACAGATTGAAGCAAAGAACTAATACATGCAGGTAAAATGAAGATGAATATCATGAAAACAAAGAGTGAATGATTAGAGAGACCTTGGGTTAGATGACACTTACGATGCTACTATAATCTAGGCCGAAGTGAAGATCATAAGAGAATTTTCTTTTAACCAAAATAAAAAGTAATTGCTTCTCCTTATTTTCGTACTCTCCCCATAAGGCGACAATATTCACAAATGTTATTTGTTTATTCATAGATATTATGCAACCAATTTCTTACACTAACACCGCACACCTCTTCTCTATTATCAATCATTGAAACAAGATCTTTGAAATATAATGTGTCCTATCATGAAACTAATTGATGATAGAGTTCAAAGATGCATTACTAGTATCTGTGGCATTTCTCAACTCATAATCTGTATTGACCAGTATATGCCATACAATATGCACGATACAATAGTTTTGCAACCATTTATTCGAGCACTTTCGCAGCTATGGATGATCTGTATTGATGCTGAAAAACTGGCTTCGATGCTCCGAGAAATAATGGAAATTGAAGGTACAGAGGGTTTCAGCAAAGTCTCTACAGGGCCACATATTAAGAGCATTAAAAATGTTTTGTAGGCAGTCTTTGGCTATTACTTGAAGGCATTTGTACATTTTCTTGTTCAGAATTGAAGTCTTTATCGAATGGAATATGAATCCACTGCGAAAGCATGTGTATATTCTGCCGTAAATGAATGATTGTTTCATCTATAGAAGGTCCAATAGGATGTATATAGCTGAGTATCAAAGTGCGGAAAAAGTTCAACCGATCAAGGTGAAACTTGTAGAAGTGACTACTGACTATGAGTCTAATATATATCAACAGCTACATAACAAATTATTTATGTAAGCTTATGATTTCTTATATACTATAGCTCAAAACTCCACTATATTATCCTCATACGATTTGAAGAGTTAACAGATTGTATATATCGACCAAATATGCTGTATGAAGAAAGAAAAAGGAGGAATCCTCGAATAATTATCGATATTGTATTGATTAGAAAGTTGGTTGGAATAGTAGTCACTCTCGTCCTCAAGAGTTTTGGACATTTTATTTGTAGTACAATTTCCACATGAAATAGATACGTTAAAATTATAAAAAAATTAACAGTTCGGCTAAAAATCTATTTGCATCGAGATATTCTAGTCTTCTGTCAGAAAAGAAATTGAGAACATATACATTGAATCTTTTGACATGCCATTCGCACTAGCTTCAAGAATTCTTGCCGAAAAATATTACCAGTCAGCGTATAGATGTAAAACGGCATTCCATTGGCTAAATAACAAACGTGAAGTAGAACATGAAATAAAAAATTTTCGATAGATTTTTGCAATGGAGTTTTGAAACTGTTTGCTGTGAATGTCAAATATAATCGATGAAAAGTCAGCGGAATAACACATACGGCAAGAACAATGATTTGAACAATAAGCATAATCACCAATTGAAGATCTCTCTTTTTTAATCGATAATGCGATCTACTATTAGTATTTATATATATTCGCTTGTTATTTGTATTTATTCGACTTATATCCGTTGGTTGTTGTAAGTAACGCTGACTGTGACGAACATTCACGATCGTTATCCAACCAAACCACATCATAAGTATGAGAGGAAAAAGATAGGAAAGGAAAGCAAATGAGACATCAGTTATATATCGACACCATATCGTCGCGCTATAACATTCCATTGGAGTGCCAGTGGTTCTAGCTTGGGCACAATAAGGAATTTGAGCATATAATAGGTTCGAACATATTACAATAAATAGCGTATTCCTTTGAGCATTCTTCAATGTACTCATTTTTCGATATTGAACATTAGGATTAGATAAAAACCAACGATCAATACTAGCCAATGTAATCAGCCACATAGGGATTGTTAATACATTAAAGACGATAAAGCTACGTATCTTGCATAGAACATCATTAGTAGCAGTAAAATCTTTTTCCCATCCACTAAGAATTCGAGTGGTGAGACCACAACTAATAGCCATTAAATTGACGATTGATAATATGAGAAAAATCCAGGAACATGGATTTATTCGTAGAGATCGTTGGCACAAAACCAACACATTTAGAATATTTCCTATTACACCAAAAAGAGCAATAAAAATGCCAACATAACGATTAATTGGAGCTGAAGCATTGTCTAACCAGATAATGTCACTCATGTTAGAGAAGCTAACCATGTAATACTAGAAAAATTGTAAGAGAAGATTACAATTTAATATAAGCAACTGATTAGCAATATACTACTGTCTTTTCTTCACAAGACTAATAAATATTCTGTTTAAAACATGTCATATCTAATCCTTCTAGATGACTTTTCTCTGATTAAATCAAAAAATCAGAATGTGGTGGTGATTTTTTTTTATGTATGCAACTCTCATATAACAAAGTTGTCAATATTAGTTGTGTCTAAAACATGAATATATATCTCATATATTTGATTATTTTTCTTCTATTTACTTCAATAACAGGTTTTAGAGAATATACACTATATGATTTCCATCTGTTAGTATTTTATTTTTCTAGTTGATTGACATCATTCTTCATATGATTGTGTATTCCGATAAATGAAAAAAAATCAAATTGATGCATAGGTTTTCTTTGATCAATAAAAGTGATTGTCATCTATTTATTCATTCATTCATTAATAATTCTCCTCATTTACTCTCATTGGCGATTAGAAACTTAAATCTTCAAAAAATGTATGCTATGTTATCTCAAAATTCATCCTTAAAAAATCATATTTTAAGGCATCAACTAAAACTCTTAAATAGAGCAAGATTGATTTTAATTCACTATATAAAAAAGACTTTGTTGGTCAGTCTTTGACTCCATTCTATAATGCTCTATGTTGTTGTATATGAACGATTGCAAATAGATAATAAGACATTTCTATAAGGGAAAGAATGGTAATTTTTCAATTCTTAATGTTCATCGGTGTACAAGAGTTAGAGAAAGTTCACGTAATCGTTTATTTATACTTCTTTTCATTTCGAGACATGCATACAGCAATATGATTTCAAAAAATAACGAATACGGTACGTATGGCGTTTAAAAAGCTCCTGGAATGGTTTTATTATAAAACAACAAAACATGTTACAATTATTAATGTATGTCAGCTGTAAAAAGTCATCTTCAGACATACTGTTCAGGCACTGGTATATTGATGAACCTAATAAACTTTGATCATTGTAATGTCTTCCTGCAAGATAATCTTTTAAAATAGGAAACAAAAAATAGTCGCTGGCAGTCAGGTTTGGAGAATAAGGTGAATGACGAAGCAATTCATATTTTAAATTGTGAATAGTAGAGGAAACAAGATAATTTTTATGCTAAAAAAGGCTTTTTTCAAGAAAATAATGATTCTATATTATAATGTTCGGTGTGTGTCTGTCTGTTACCGGGATCAAAAAAACATGGTTATAGCTCGAGCTCTAGAGGAAAAAATAGGCTTGGGTATCTTCTTCTATATAATAATGTTGAGTAACTCTGTGTGTGTTATCAGGTTAAAGGAACAGGAGTGATGGTAAGGATGGGATCAAACGAGCACATGATTGTTTTCAAAGAAATTTTTAATCTTGGTTACCTTTAAATAAGTTGAATATCATGTAATAAGCTTTGTTTCACAGCAGAAGTAGAATTCTAAAAGTGTCTTTAAGAATTCTCTCGCCAGCAGAAAAGATTTTCTTCACAGAGTGAAAGCAGCTGTGCAGCATGCACGGGTTTCCACTAGTTTCCTATAAAGTTTGACAAAAGGTGTTTGGGGTCGACGAATCGAATAGCACTATTAGTTTTTGAATTTTTTCAAATAATTTCTTTTGCTAAAAAAGGGCTTTTCCCTCGGCTGTAGGGAGGGCCATATGAAAAAAAATAGTGTGTGGGTGTATGTGTGACAGGGTCAAAAAAACATCCATATAAAAAATAACTAAAACATTCAAAATTAATCTTTCGGAAAACGTTCATTACACCGAGGCATGACAGTTAATCAACGGTATTGTTTATTTTGATGGTATCTGAATTGATCAATTAATGTGAGGAATTGGTGAGGTTTCCCATTTTTCATCGACAACAAGTATTTTATCACGATTTGCTGATTTCACCATGGTGTGTAATGAACACTATTGCTTGTTGTGGTGGTATCGGAATTGATGAATAGAGGTATATGGTAGTATTAACTTCGTTAGAGAGATTTTTTTCCTCGATTGAGTGGAGGAGCATACAAAAAAAACTAAAATGGGTTTGTGTGCGTATCGTCGGTCACACGTCAAAGGTCCTATTTGAAACATATTTATTTGCCCCAAAGATTTTCGAGATTGAGGAATCCGAATCTGACATTAGTTTTTAAAATTTTTTAAGAGTATTTGTTTCACAAAGGATATGTTTTTTACGAAAACAAATATATTTTATAAAGTTTGAGCAAAGGTAATCGTAGTCGAGGAATCGATTGATGATGTCAGTTTCTTAAAAGTTTCTTGAGATTAGTTTTCCGTACAAAGGACAGGTTATTTTACAAAAAAATTTTTTTTTGTAAAATTTGGTCATAGGTAACTGAGACTCACGACTTAAATCGAGTTTACTTTCTGTTACATTGTTTTCCTATAAAACTAGAAAGTTAACTCGTAGAAAAACAATCGTCACCTGAGAAAAAAGTTTGATGCATGGAATGGCTAAGCATGAGTGGCGTCCCGGAGGGGCGCCGACGAATGACTAGCCGTTCTCTCTAATAGGTACAAAAGTTGTGTTTCAAAGAAGACTTAAAGAATTATAAGTTTTTATGGAACGCATTATCTCGGAGTTGCAATCTTGATTGGAGTTGAGGGGTATACTGGTGTACCAAAGAATAGGTAAATTGTTTCGGCGCCTGAAGTTTAGGCAGAATATTGTATTTTAATTACCTATTCTAAGACAAATTAGTGAGCCTTTTGAGAGAAGCGAATAATGGCTGAATTAAGTAGTTAAAAGGCAAAGCTTCGGTACCCTATAAAGTTTGATGCATGGAACAGCTAGCCGTGAGTGGGCCTCGGATGGGCGCCGACGAACGACTAGCTGCTCCTCTGTAGTTAAACACAGGAACTGTCTTCCAACAGAGATATAGAAAAATATCTCACAGGACAATTTGTCGCAAATTACGTGACCTTCGTGGTGACAGCATGCGAAAAATAGGAGCATAGTGGAAACGTGTAACTTTGTTTCAGATGCGAAATGCGGCAGGAGTCATTGTGTGATACTGGAAGCAAACTGATGGGTGGATTCTATGGTGATTTGACTTGTTTGTTGAAATAATTAAAACGTGCAAAAGGCGGATGAGAACTATGAATTATCAACTGCTCAACGAAGCCTGACAGATGGAACGGCTAGCCGTTCTCGTAATTGATCGCAAAAATTGTGCTTTAGTATAGACTCAAATGAATCATTTGAAAATTGATTCTCAGAAGATTAAACCAATGTCGTTACTGTTAAATGATCGCGATCATAATAAGGAGTTAGGCCCATAAAATTATGCGCTCTTTAAGCAAAATTTCTGTTTCATAAAATAAAATAAGAACTAATTGAAAGAGTTTTATATTCTTATGATTCTATATGGAATCAAGGATTGGAATATGTAACATGATTGGAAAAAGTTGACTTAAATGCAGTAGTGTAACATTTCTCTGAGAAAAGGGTGAACGAATTCACAGGCTGAGCGCTACCTTGGTGAATTTTATTCTATAACTAGCGGTAGTACCCGGTGTTGCTCGGGAAATCTCCATACTGGAAACTTACTATGTTACAAAACGACAGAAGGTCTATAGAAGGCTCGCTTAAGACCTTCTCATCTATTATTACTACATGTCCCGCCGTGCATACACTTATATTCATTTTTAAATCGCGTAATTCAGCAAATAGTGTGGGGGTGTGATCATCTTTATCTTAACTCATGCCTATTGCCATACTTTATACCATCAACCAGTGCAAAAAAAGTGATATTGAGAGGCGAATAGTCTAATAATGGCAGCAAATGCTCCTAAACAATCATACGCACAAATTCTCTAGAAAAGAAGTTTACTGTAGTAAATCCAACAATAGACGGGAAAAACGTCCCCTCAGGTCAAAATTTTGAGTCTAAAACCATCCTATGACCTTTCTCTGGACCCAGGGAAGTATTGTAGAAAATTTGGTGACGCTAACGTTTACCGGGATTGAGTTATAAGCGAACAGACAAACAGACAGATAAACAAACAGAAAAACTTTCTTCTTTATATATAGGGTTGTCCGGAAAGTTCGTGCAACAAGTTTACTGAGGTACAGCACTGTGATTCGAAACAATGAAAGTAATGAATTTTATAACAGATGAAAGCTCGTCAAAAACGGGATTCGTCAGTACTAAATAGTAAGAGTTACGAGAACTTTTTCAAGTTGAACATAAGAATGCTTCAGTCATTCTATGCTTTTTTAGCATTGAAAAGCAAGGCACTAATAATTTAGATATGAGTTAAGACTTTTCCTTAGATATTTTGACATGGTTTGATAGAACTCGTCGCGCTCTACAAAACTTCATACAATACAAAATGTTTAAACTTATTTTTTTGAATAAAAAACTCAAGAAAATAACTGTAAAACCTCAAAATCGCTTAAAAACTCAAGTTTTCACATATCTGAAAAATATTTGACATTTTAATCAAAGGAGTTGTTTCGATTGCTTTTTACGATCATCATCGCTTTAAAATACACTATCTAAACACAGGCTTTTGATGTTGCATCTGACAAATAGACTTTGAACCAATGGTGATTGTAAAAAGCAATTAAAATAGCTGTTTTGATTGAAATGTCAAATACTTTTCAGATATGTGAAAACTTGAGTTTTTAAAGGACTGAATTTTTCCAGTTAGTTCCTCGAGTTTTGTATTCAATAAAAGAAGTTTAAACATTTTGTAATATGTGCAGTTTTGTAAAGCGCGACGCGCTCTATGGAACCATGTTAAAATATTCATGTAAAAGTCTTAACTTCACGTCTAAATTATTAGTGCCTTGCTTTTCAATGCTAAAAAGTATAGAATTTCCGAAGCATTCTTATGTTCGACTTAAGAAAGTTTTTATAACTCTTACTGTTTAGTACTAACAAACCCCGTTTTTGACGAGCTTTCATTTGTTATAAAATTCATTACTTTCACTGCTTCAAATCATAACGCTGTACCTCAGTAAACTTGTTGCACGAACTTTCCGGACACGGTGATATATAGATAGATGATAGTTTTAGGATAGTATAAAAATCTTAAATGATACACGTGATTCTACTTCGTGTTATGCGAAGAATGTAAATGAAAAATAGAGTAGGGAGAGATATTACAACTTTTCTTGATTCAGTCGAGGGTCAAGTGAGTCGAAGCGACGAGCGTTACTTGTGTTTTTTTTATAGTATAGAACTCGTCCAAAAACGTGGTATAAAACTGCAACGTATCTTCCGATTGTATTCTACATTTTATTATTTAAATGCAGCATTTAGAAGCCAATTGAAAATGATTTTAAATACTGATCTTCGCTTATCATGGAATGACATCGTCAATACAGTCGATGCTCTGAAAGCAGGAATTGCTTATAAGCAGTCACTACTGAAAAAAATAGAACAATTTACTGGTGTAAAAGCAAAAATCGATGTTGAAACATCAATTATATTCTCAGCCAAATTGATTCATCAACTAACGAAACTTGCTTCATAATAATTCTCAACTGTCATGTATGTCTTTTTTCATAATAAAGAAACTTTGATCATTCTTTTGCTTTTTCTACCTTCTCATCTTTTCTAAATAATCAGTGCGGTACAAGATAGAGTACACATACTTAAGTAAACAGAATATTTTACTAGAAGATAGTGTCAGAATGGAGATCATATACACGAAATATACGAGAGAACTTTTATTTACTTGAGTGAATCACGTGCTTGCCATAGATAGAATGATTTAACAGATAAGTTTTTAAATTATTACGTTTTGCAAAGCATTTGATAAAAAAGAATATAATAATTATGATTGTCTTGTCGTTTGTTTAAATCGGAGTGAGAAAAAAAAATTGAAGTAACTAAAATGGAGTGTATGTGAGTGTCTGCTCATGAAGATTTTTTATTTAGAAGAATTTGCCTAACTATTCTTACTTTGGTAGTAAAGATATGTAGTGCCAATTATTTAGTTCGTATATTTTCTCAAACCTGCACTGTAAAAAAAATAGGTACTTTACCGAACCCTCGAAAAAGGTTTCGTAGATGTCTAAAAGCTTCCAAATGCGTCCATAGGCTTAAAAAAATGGTTGTCAAAATCTACGAAACCTTAAAAGGATCTGAAGTTGGGCACAACTTCGGAACCATCGCCTACGGAACCTTTTTTAAGTTCCGTACAGCAAAAAAAGGTTTCGTAAGAAAATACGAAACCTTTATGGTTTCGTATAAAACCATAGTGCGAAACCATAAGGTTTACTAGGAAACTATAAAGGTTTCGTATTTTCTTACGAAACCTTTTTTTGCTGTACGGAACTTAAAAAAGGTTCCGTAGGCGATGGTTCCGAAGTTGTGCCCAACTTCAGATCCTTTTAAGGTTTCGTAGATTTTGACAACCATTTTTTTAAGCCTATGGACGCATTTGGAAGCTTTTAGACATCTACGAAACCTTTTTCGAGGGTTCGGTAAGGTACCTATTTTTTTTACAGTGTGGGACAAACAACAAATATTTATACTTTTTAGTTTTGATTACTATCGAAAATAATATGCAAAATTAATATATACTGTTATTGCATATATCATTTCACTGTATATTTGAACTTAGTTCCCTCGACTAAAGGGAAAGTCATATGAAAGAAATAGTTTGCTTGCTTGTCGTCGGGGTCAAAGGTCAAAATAAGATGTTCTTAGAAAAACCGATCAAAGAATCACAACGTCTAGGTCAACTGGACGCTTAGCGTTTGACCAAATGTAATCGGGGTCGACGAATCAAATAGTACTATTAGTTTTTGAATTTTTATAAATAATCTTTTTTACTAAAAGAGGCTTTCTCTATGAAAATAATGATTTTGTAATGAAGGAGTTTTCCTTGAATTGCTGATTTGGAGACTATCGTATGAATTTGATAATGGTGGTTCGGATTCGTCCAGTTGGTTTTTGGTAGATCTTAACGATTAGGCATTAGCAAAGAGTAGAAAACAAAAAGTGAATCATTGTAGTTGAATCAGAGCTATGAAAACTAAGAAACGAGACAACATAGAACTTAGTGTGGGTCATTATTAATGCGAGTCATGGAGAGTATGAAACTGTTTCAAAAAAGAACAAATACAGAATGTAATCCTTTTGAGTTAGTGAAACGTTAACAAATATGGTTTTGAACACAAAGCTGTAAACTTGAACGATATTTTGAACAAGAAAACGAGACGTTACATTGCTGTATGGTGACATCATATAAAGAACCGAAAACTTAACAGTGGAATGGAGTATGAATAAAGATGATCGACTACGATCAGTGCTTTACATTGCCATATGAAAGTCATAACAAAAAATTTAATGACTGGATCTTATAGAACAGTCGTCACTAGCAAACGGTGTACATGTGCGCATGCATACAGCATAGTTATTAGAGCAGAAACCAGCAACCAGTGAGAAATAATGATAAATAGAATTCAGTCGAGGGTTAAGCGAGTTGTAGCGATGAGCGTTACTTGTCTCTTCTGGACATTCATCAAAATAAACAGTCATTTTTCGTCCATCTTCCGTTTGTTCAACTGATCCGATTGTAAATGGTACATACCGTAATATAATTATCTCCTGTTCACTTTCAAAATTGGTCATTTTTTCTACATCGATTGTTGTATGACGATTGTCATTATTAATATTGTATATGGATAATAATGATATTGCGTTGATGTTTTCAGGAGGAACTGTATTAAATATTTCAGCTACGGCACGATCTCGAGATGTAGATAGAAATGCAGTTGTTATTATTGTAACACCTTTCTTATAATTTGCTACCAATTTCTTATCTTTGATAACTGCTCCACGATAAACTTGCATCTTGCGAACTAACAATTCATTCAATTGTGGATGAAAAAAGATTCTGGTAAATGCTTCTGTATATTCTTGTGTTTGAGCCAAAATTGGACAGTTTAACAGTGTGCAATACAGTTTCAGTGCATGATACGTATTTACAGCTGAATGTAATTGTAGACGTTTGGTAAATTTTTGGGCCACGGTATAGGCCTTGATGACCCGTATTGGACTGTCATTATCACGAGCTTGTTTGAAACAAAAAAGGTCGAAGACCTTTATTGTGTTGTCACAAGTTTATTTTCTATTTCTACGGCGACAATTAAAATATATTTCTTTTCGCGTCTGAACTATGATGTTAAACACAGCTTTTCGTGCGCATAGTAAGATCTACGAAATGCTGTGGTTAGTGAAGTATTTGAATGTAAAATGTCATGTAGATAGCATACTACTTTGTCGCTTTGATAGCATATAATCAAGAAAGAATTGATAATTAGTTTTTTGTTTATAAAAATCCATGATAGCTACTTTGAAATTTGTCAAACAACTTGATAGTTTCGACATGTGAATTTTTAAGGCCTTTTCTGTCTGTAAGCTAATGAGATCTTAACTGCAACAAGAAAAAGTTGATCGTACTAAAAGCTCATGCCCAAACTTATGATTTTCAAAACATATTAGAAGCCTACTGGGCTTCTATTTTGCGGAGGGGGAAGGAAGTTTACAGAAAAAACCATATGAGAAAAGTAATTCCACTAAGGATTTGCTTGAGAGCATGCTACAAATATTGCAGCAATGCTCCAAGTAAAACTTGATGGGCTCAATCGATTGGCACAATCAGAGTCTCAATAAGTCGAACTATCTAAAAAAATAGCCCAGAATACCGAATCGTTTTGGCAATGTGGTCTGTTGTACAGTGAAATATCGATGTTTTGTACTTTTTTTTCAGATAGTTTGAATTATTGAGAATTTGATTCCATCAATCAATAGAGCTCATCAAGTTGTACTTGATATCCCGACGAGACTTTGTTCAAAGCTTGTAAATTTTTCTACTCAAGCTAGTCTAGTTGAGACCTTTGTATGCCCGGAGTCTGAGACCAAAATTCAAAAATATGATTTTTTTTACCTGGGGCCTTCACAGGGCTTTTTTAGAAATGAACATATTGGATATCTGATAATTTCGCCATATCTCAATAGGAACCCAAACTCTTTTAGGATTTTGACTAGGGCACTATAGGGTATCTATAGACGAAGTTTCATTGAAGTCAGAAGGGGGCACCTGACAATGTTCCCTCGTGAGTAATGACCTTTGGAGAAGAAATGCAGAAAGGAGTATGAGAAATTCAGTATGTCTCCAACAATAGGATACGTTGTAATTTCCACCGGTTTACGGCTTAGTTCCCGCGATTTCCGGTAGTTTACGTTGTTGTTCCGATGAATATCCTGTGAGATACTGAACTATTCCAGCTTTTTCCGATGGCTGGAATTGAGAGAATTTGAACAGTTCCGGTACGGAGAATTCCGGCGGGAATACTGCTTACAAAAACCTTGTTGTTTTTCTGCCGTTTCCGTTTTAATTCGGCGTGGAAACGGCGGGAATTCACCAGAAAAGACCTAGTTTCCTGCAGGTTCCGGCGGGATCCGGCCACTGGAACGATCGACCAGGGGATGTGTTCAGATGCGCGGCAAGATTATAGAATAGAAAATACGTGGGCGAAAGTTAAACGAAAATCAAAAAACAAGGCAAAATATGTAGAACTTTATTACTAAATTATTTGAAACATTTTATGTGAAGATAGTAGTTTGACAGGAAACCATTTAAAAACAAGTAGCGTGGATCGAGGCGATCCACTAGGTCTCTTGACTATAGCTTCGAACTAATACCCTGCCGACAAGTACATTCCTTTTAGAGATTAAGATTACGACTGAAGCCCATGCGAAAGGTCTCGATAATAACGAACAGGACCGATACATAGTAGTTGAGGACTCAAGGGCACCCTAAATATATAGTAGTTGAGGGGCTACGGATACCTGCAATATATAGTGCTTGAGGACCTGCCTGTAGTACGCTACGTGAGTATGGATGAGTCCTAGCAAAGATGCAGTCTAATTGGTCGAAAGAATTGACCAATCCGAGGTGCAGAAAAACACATTGTCAGTTTCGGGATTTAGATCCTGGCTATAGTCAAGGGAATGTCTATGCCAACCTTTAATCTATCCAAATAACCCCATGTTGCATCCGTATAATAGTGGCAATATTGAGAGCTCATCATGCCATTTCTATAACAACCTGCCCAACTGCCTGTTTTTTCACTATCATATTGGAACAACATTCTGGTGTTCGAGGCGAACGATAGCATCTACGGGTGCCTTCATAGTATAGCACTTCAAGACCTAGACGTACCTTCATGATATAGAAGTTCAAGAGCTACGGATGCCTTTATAGCATAGGACTTGAGGAGCTACAGGTACCTTCACAATATACAGTTTTGGTACCTTTCAGTATACCCATTGTATAAGGCTTGAGGAGCTACAGTTAAACTTACACAAGTGACGTACGTCTAAAGACTCCCTCAGCTCTTTCTCGTAGAAATCGTCTTTCTAAACTATCATCAAACTAAACACTAACAAAATTTAAAAAGGGCAAGTCAGATTCAAGATCCTCGACTTCAACTGCCTTCGATGAAACGTTATAAAACCAAACGTTTTTTTCGTTAAAAATTGGTCCTTTGTTCAAAGAATTGACTCACAAAAGTTTTTATATAAAAACTGACTTCGGATTTGCATTTCTCGACCCCGATAACCCTTCGGTCAACCCTTATAAAGGAAGTTTTTTTAGTGAAAAAAGTGGTCCTTTCTCTCAAAAAATCGATCCGAAAACATTTTAAAAAACTAACATTAGATTCGAGTAAAATCGGTCTTCGGTTTTTTTTGACCTCTACCCTCTCTTCACCCCTTCCTCACGATGGCCATCTAACAGACCTCAGATTCGAAGTCCCCATATCAAAATACCTCCAGAAATGTCTTTTTCGAAAAATCGGCTTTCGATGTTTTTTTGAACCCTGTGGACAAACACACCGTCAATTTCGGGATTTAGATCCTAACCTACAGTCAAGGGAATTTAGAATTAGAAATTAATCCAATTTAATACGTTGTATAACTATTATTTTTCAATAAAATCTTCGCGTTCTCATATGGCATCTATATATAATATTCTATGTTTACTAAATACTGGTGATATGTTACACCAATAGATTTTTTTTCTGTTCTGCATGCATCAAACAATGTAGTGTTGTAATTTTGCAGTTACACCTTCTATCTCATGGCCATGGGATCCCAGAAACAACCTTCACCATCGGATTCAACAATCATTCGTATTATTGATACCATTAAAAAAAGTCATAATGATTCATGGAATTATCGTGGTCTAGAACTTTCAAATGAGATGCTTGTTGTACTTATAAGTCATCCTAGTATTGATAAGGCTGCTGCTGCTCTTGATGTGACAATTGGTAGTTTAGCTGATCCAAAAGATGCTCCTGGTATTGCTCATTTCCTTGAACACATGCTTTTTATGGGTAGTTCGAAAGTAAGTCTTTGTTTATAATAGTGAACCCGTAGAATAAAATACTTTTGTGAACTGTAGCTTCTCTTTTAAATATTTTGGTGACTTAATCGTGTTCTGCCTATGACTGCAAGAATTTTTTTTTATATCTTAATATGAAGGTCATTTTGAAACGAATACAATTGTAAGGATATCGGTATAGATGACGACCAACCGAGAATTAAAATCATCTAATAAAATTTCTCGATGCGAAATGTGCTCGACTTGAGTATACATCTGAGATGCATGGATGTATGCTTTTTTCTGTATTTCGTGAGGTTTGCCACGTAGTGAGTCGGCCCCCATTGACTCATAAAGATTAGTCCTCCGCTCTGTGTCTGTTTAGCTGTTACATTAGATATAATTGTGTATTGACACAAGAGATATCTTTCTTTGTTTGATAATGTAATAACGATACATAAAACACTTATAGTTTATCTATTTATTTTACTGACTTTCTCATATGTATGCGTGAAATACATTTATAAAAGAAAAATTCATTAACAAAGAAAAAGATGGGAGCATATTGAAATTTTATATTATCCGTGAATACGGTGCGTGACACAACTCCACGGCCTCATAGTGAAGTGTCCTGCTAATCATACTACGAAATAATAGTAATA
>JAJEKB010021442.1:619124-663459 GCA_022393335.1 Macrotrachela quadricornifera | reverse complement strand
CTTAAATATTAGTCATAAATAAATCATCAGCAATTTCATTATGAAATAAATAAAAACTAATTTATTTCATTGAGATCATTTTTCTTATATATTTTATTTAGTAGAAACAATGTAAATAGCTTTCCTATTATGTTTTCAAGTGAGTTCTTTTGAAAGAACCGGTATTAGTAGATTTTCTAAAGTACTTTCGTGGTGTTAGTAGATGTTTATGTGTGTTAAAGTGCGAGTTCTACATCAAAATTATTGATGGAAATGAGTGTTTATTTTCATTGAACTGGTGTTAGTAGATAAATTTTGACTTGCATTATTAGAATCTACTTTCGTGCTTGTTCGAAGTGAGCGTCAGTGAATACAACTCATCGAGTTCTATCTGTCTACATAAATAGATTTAAGCTATCTTTTCTTTTGAGATGTTAGTAGGTGTTAATGTATTTTACAGATAGCCCAAAATCTAGATATCACCAAATTATCTGCAATCTGGTGTAATAATCGAACCGCATGAATGAACAATTATATCTTTTACTAAATGGTTATACGAATTTGATTTAATGATGCAGATACCAAAATATAAAATCTTATTTTTCGTAGACAATGAATCTGTACATCGACCTGATCTCAGGCTCGAAGACATCACTCTTAAATTCTTCCCATCTAATACTAAAGCTCGTACACAACCGATAGATTATGGGATTATTTGTACTTTTAAGACTCATTATTGACAACAGCTTGTTAAAACATCATCGCATATGCTAATACCAATTACTTCGGTGAGGGAGGATGTTACTATAATAGCATTGATTGCTGTGTGTCAGATTGATTCTGCTTGAAGGTTGATTATAGAAGCAACTCTACATAACACGTTTATAAAAGTTGACTTTAAAACTCCTCTGGTTTCTACAGATTGCAAGCAAATGTCTGTTTAAATGAACTTAATAAAGCACTCAAATATGTGATCATTTGTTGATGATATTATGTCAGCTACAGATTTTGTAGTGAATCTCTAATAATCACTGTAAAATTCATAATGATACATGCTCAATAATCTTGTTCTTTCTGATTGTTCAGATTGCTTTTATTGCAATCAGCTTTTGCACATTGGTCCACGCCTAGTAGTAACATTTTATTGGAACAGTAGAGTTCTGTGTATAGAAAAGCCTTTTCCTATCTTATCAACAAGTAGAAAGCTCCAAATTTTCTATAGTGATCTCTTTTTTATTCATATTTATTATAACATATACACTTATTTGTTCGAATTGGCTTCTATTTAGTCTTTCGTCGACGTTATTATCAAATAGTAGTTTATAATATTGATATTTCATATATATAGTGAACTCTTGGTATCAAAACAGAGATTGTAAACGTTATGTGATGTATATTGAATTAATTGTCTGTGGAACACTTAGCTACTATTTGTTGTGAATAGAAAACTGATTCTTTATTCATTCATTAATCGGCTCGATTAAACTCGATCGAACTCGAAATTCGATGTTCAAGAAATTGGCAAGTGAAAAATACAAGAAAAATTATTATTATCCAAGAAAACCAGAAACTGGTCGAACCATACATAAAATGAAACTTTGACGTTTATTGATAAAAATTTAAGTAGATAATGGGAAGATAAAACGGTAGTTAGTAAAATAGGATAAGAGAATTCCATGAATGGGAAATAAAGAATTCCAATTGACTCAACTGTATTAGTTTTCAAAATTGCTTCATCTTATTTATAGATAAAGAAATTACGAACATGAGTTTAAGAAAATTCTGACATTCTTGTTGTCGTCGCTGGTCATTGCCAGATCAAATTTGGAACGAAATCTGAAAGAACCTAGTGCAATGAATCCAACAGATTCGTCAACTGAATACACTATTTGATTCTGAAAAGTTCCATCTCCATTGTCCAGAAGTATGCTAACACTTTCATCCAGCCGATTCAGCACGACTAGATCCTGTTTAGAGTCATTATTGAAACTAGCTGATAAAACAGAAGATGGCGCAGCGCCAACGGGATATCTCATTTCGTTCTGAAAGGTTCCATCTCCATTGCTATGTAATACGCTGACGCTCTGAGCATTGTAGTTGCTCACTACCAAATCTAATTTTGCATCATCGTTAAAATCACGTGCCGTAATAAATGATGGAGAAGTGCCGGTTGAATATGTGGTTGAACTATGGAATGCCCCATTTCCATCGCCGAGTAAAATAGTTACACTATTCTGATTGAAGGAGCTCACTACTAGATCTAATTTTGCATCGTCATTAAAATCAGTTGTCACGACACATGACTGACTGTGGTTGGTCGGATAGTTCGTTTGAGTTTGGAATGTTCCGTCACCGTTGGCTAGTAGAATACTGAAGGTGTTGTCCATGGCATTGGTCACTACCAAATCTAAGTTTTCATCATCATTTAAATCACCAGCTGCAACAAACGATGGATATATACCGGTCGGATATAACGTTTGACTTAGGAATGTCCCATCTCTGTTTCCTAGTAGAACGCTAACGCTGTTGTCTTTAATATTAGCCACAATAATATCCAGTTTTGCACCATTATTAAAATCACCAGTGATGACAGATACTGGAGCATTGCCGGTCGAATATGTCGTTCGAGTTCGAAATGTCCCATTTCCATTGCCTCGTAGAACATTGATGGTGTTGTTATCAATGTCAGCCACTACTAGATCTTCTGTGGTATCATTATTAAAATCACATGTGATGACACCCGATGGAGAGCTACCAAATGAATACATCGTTTGATTCATAAATATTCCATTTTCATTACCTAGCATCACATCGACATTGTTTTCGGTGAAAATGGCTACTGTGATATCCAGTTTGGTATCGTGATTAAAATCGCCAGTCGTGACAGATGCTGGACTATTGCCCGTTGCATATGGCATTTGACTTTGAAATGTCCCGTCCCCATTGCCGAGCAGTACACCAACACGATTTGCATCGTAGCTGGTTACTGCAATATCTAGGTTTGTATCATTATTGAAATCACCTACTGTAACAGCTGTTGGATCATGATCAGTTGAATATATCGTTTGATTTTGAAATGTTCCATCTCCATTGCCAAGTAACACACCGATGATGTTGTCCCAGTAATTGGTCACTACTAGATCTAGTTTAGCATCATTATCGAAATCATTTATTGTGACAGATTTGGCAGATTTACCATTTGCATAAATCGTTTTATTCTGGAAGGTACCATCTCCATTACCATATAGCACACTGACATTGTTGTCATCGTAGATGGTGACTGTAATATCCAGTTTGGTATCATTATTGAAATCACCTGCTGCCACATAAAATGGTTGTCCACCAATGGAATAATTCATATAATGCTTGAACGTTCCATCTCCCTTACCGATCGATACACTGATGCTGTCATTATGCTGGTTGGTTACTTTTATATCGAGCCTAGTATCATGATTGAAATCACCTGGTGTCACAGATCTTGAATTCATACCAGTCGAATATGTCCTCTGTTTCTCGAACGATCCATCTCGATTACCAAGAAGTACACCGAGATTGTGATTATGAAAGTTGAGGACTGCAATATCCAGATTAGTATCATGATTGAAATCATCTGTGATGAAAAATAATAGATGATTACCAACTGGTTATGTAGTTTGATTCTGAAACGTTCCGTCTCCATTACCAAGCAGTACACCGAGATTGTTGTGCATCACATTGACTATTGTTAAATCTAATTTGTTATCTTTATTGAAGTCTGCCGATAACACAAAGAACGGATTCACACCAGTTGGATGTGTGCTAAGTTTACTGTAAGGTGCTTGGCAGGTAGCTTCTAAAAACAGAAAAAAGTTGATAAATGCATGTGAACACTCAATTTCAGGCACTTAATCACATACTCGTTAGTCTAAAGGGAAAGATGATTTTTGGAAAGAATCGATCACTCATAATAAGTAGTATTGAATAAGTGAAACGATGTGAGAGATGCTAAAGCTCAGTACTACTGTGACGGGTTATACCCATCACATCTATCATTGTCTCTCTTTTCTCTCGTCTTTCTCTTTTCTCTTCTATCTCTTTTTCTCCTCTTTCTTCGTTTTACCGCTTATTCATTTTTCTCTATGTGGGCATTCGGTCAAATAAACTTATCGTGAGCGGTTGCTCCCTCACATTATCGTCCATTTCGTGGTATAACGATGCGTCTGTTTGTTTCTGCGCGAACAAATATGTGTTTACCAGACCCTGGATTGATATGTAATGCTTTTGGAATATCTTATTTAAGATGGCGTAATAATACTGAATTTATCAACGTTTTAAATCGTTCTGAAGAAGAACCAAACGAATCTATGATGGACATTGATGATAACGTAAGATTATCTGATCTTATAGTTATCATTCCGTTTCAATTGTTTTTTTTAGAATGATAATGGGAATAATGAATCTGTAACAGCAGCATCATCAAATGATCCGGTTCACACAAATGTTGTAATTTTACCGTTGAACATTAGTGTTTCATCTCATCATTATGATTTTGATAAGAACAGTTAATCGAAATAGGATACTTTGGTATTGTAGTCGTTGTGCAGTGTGTCGAGAGAACATGCACTCAACGTATGTTGTTCCTGATGAAGATCGAAATCTTCTATTTATGCAAAACAATATTTTTATTCCAAAAGGTAGTCGATGTTGTCCAGGTCATGTTGTTGATGAACGTTTAACTAATGATGATTTAAATAAAATTCATCCTCGCGATAATATACGAACATCTTTCTCTTACACCGATATATTAACATGGTTGGACAAATTTCGAAATCATTGTAACTCAATTCGATATTTTGACTTTGATCCTCCTTTCCCAATGTCAGAATCTGATTGTCACAATTTAACTGGGATTTCAAAGGCAAATTTCGAGCACCTAATCAAATTACTAGTCGATTCCAACATTAAAAATTCATCTAATCGTTCATTTCGTACTGAAATTGGACTTTTTTTTTAACAAAACCTAGGCTAGAAATTAGCAACAAAGTTCTTGATATTATTTTTTTTTCAATTTTCAAATTCTCACCCTTTTGCTCGCACTCTTGCTGCTGTTCGTCAAGCTATGTTAACGCATTTTGTGCCTTATTATCTTGGCTTCAAAATCACATATCTCGTCAAGAAGTGATTGACAATCATTCTTGTATATATGTTTCTAGGAACTATAACTAAAAATTAAAAGATACTCCTCATACAATGTAAACTCATATGATAGGAACGAATTTATTTTAATGAAACTTGTAAATATGTGTTATATATATATATCGTAGTGAGGACTAAAAAAACTGTGATGGCCCGATATCCTGACTTTTTCCTTTTTATCATAGAGAAACGCTACGAAACTTGTGTACTTCTTAAAACACCAGATAAAATAAACAAGTAACACTTGTCTAAAGACTCGCTCAGCTCTTTCTCGTAGAAATTGTGTTTATAGACTACCGTCGAACTATTCATCTATAAAATTAAAAAATCTCAAGCCAGATTCAAGGTCATCGACTTCAACTACATCCGATGAAGCTTTATAAAACCAAGTGTTGTTTGTTAAAAATCGGTCATTTGTTCTAAGAATTGATCCATAAAAAATTTTATAAAACTAACATTACATTTGAATTCTTCGACCTTGGTTACCTTTCGGCCAACCCTTTTAGATATATTTTTTGTAAAAAAGTGGTCCTTTGTCTAAAAATTGTTAAAAGTTGACTTCAGATTTGGATTCTTCGGCACCTATCACCCTTCGGTCAATCCTTATGTTTTTTTGATCCTCTGCGGATATATAAGCAAGCAGAGAATAGAAATTCTAAATCTGACTTCAATGCCCAAGTTTTTTCTTAGAATCTGATTGGTTCTTCAAATTTGGGGAAGCGGCAATGTCAAAAAACCTTATTGACCGAAATTCCGAGCAAAAATATCCATCCTGGATCGAGTTATGGGCCAAAGAAAACTGATTGGCTGAAGTGCCCCCCCCTGAAATCCTATTGGTTGAAACCGCCATATCAAAAAACCTTATTGGCCGAAATTCCAATCAAAAATAAGCTCGGATTATCCTTTGTTCTATCCTTATGTTTTTTTGACCCTGCGGACAGACAAGCAAGCAATCAAGCAATCAAGCAATCAAGCAATCAAGCAATCAAACAATCAGACAATTTATGTTTACTGGACTCTTCTCTACGAGAAAGAGAAAAAAAACTTTAAAAAGGAATAGTTTTCCTAAAAGAGGCATCACCGTATTCTCCATAGGTCGTTTTTTTTCAATCTTCGACGAGGGTAAAATATCGATTTTTCTAATTGGTGAGGAAGAAGTTCCTTGCATTTTTAGAAGAGTAAGAACAATGAATTACAACGACGAACATAGAATATTCACAAACACCGATCTGTTGTTAAACCACTATTGATTACTACAACCACAGATTATATTATAGCAGCATATGGACCTTATCTATCAGATAATTCAAATAATGATGCAACTGTACAAAAAGATATTCTAATTAAAAGCAAATATGGCATTTTAAATGGGATTGATGAACATGATTTAGTTGTCGTTGATCGAGGTTTTAGAGATAGTACCGGAATGATGTGAGTACTAAATCTTGATGTATGTATACCGGACTTTTTAAATGGTCGGCATCGATTCGATGCACTTGAGGCAAATCGATCACGTTTTATTAGTGAGATTCGTTGGGTTGTTGAATCGGCAAATGATCGTATGAAGCATTTCAAATGGCTAAATCAGACCAGCCAAAATACAACAATTCCGCAAATACGTGATTATCTTCAAATTGCCTGTGCTTTAATTAATGCGTATCGTGCTCCAGCAATTTCTTCATTTTCCAATCATGATCAAATTGCTACCAAAATGTTGCCGCATCTTCATGAATCAAACTTAGTTTGTACACGTCTTAATAATGAAGTTCTGCGATGGTCGAAAAATGATGCTTCACATTTTGTAGGTTTTCCTCTTCTTACAATTAATCAAATGCGATTAATCATTGTTGGTATGTAGTAGAAATTCCTATGCTCTAGACATCTTTTAACTATTTTGTTTCTACTACTGATCTCAAAACGAGAAGAACCTCTTTATGAAATATTATAATCTTTGTCTTAAAAACGAAGAGAAACAGAATAAACATCTCTAGAATAGTCACGCAAAGAAAATATCGTTTTGGTTCTCGAAGAGCAACTGTTTTTCTTAACTTTACTTACAAGGCAAACTATAGATTTATACTTTCACAGGATCCTTTAGCAAACAATGTAATTGGAAAAAACTTCGACTTAATCGTATGTTTTCTTCAGATTTATTTAACAAAGTTGTGTTGTTTTAATAAATGATGCCATGGTCATATATACATGATAATAAGCCGTTAGTGGCAATCGTAGTGGTAGCAGAGGTACTAGAAAGTGATTTCGACCATAGTTACCAAATAGCCACTTGTGTCATCTCTTCTCAATGGATACCCGGAGCATGGTTGCCATCAGTAGTGTAGAAATCGTTAATTCGATTCAACTATTTAACTTTTCAACTAGTCTTATAGTGATGGGTACCATCATCTGATGCTGCGTGGTTTCGCCTGCTGTTCCCTCAAAACTATCAGTAGTTGAAAAACTAAATAGTTGAAGCATCTTTTCCGCTCCTACATATATATATATTTCACAAGTTTGCTTAACAATTCAAAATAACTATCAGATTATGTCATTATTGTAAATCTTTGTCTTCCAATATTTTGATCAGATGTCATATAAGTATCTCATTGTTGATTGACAAAATCTCATAAAATAACAGTTGAATTTGAATAAGTTGTTGAGATCAAGCAAAAATTTGGTTAAGAATTCTACCGTAGTAGAATAATAACTCGAATTTAGTAAGATATCATTTTCTGTGAAAAAAAGATTTTACAGTATTTATTTCAAAACGAGATTGAATTCTTAGTTTAATTTTTAGATAGACTAGTAAAATACATCTGACATATAAACACATTAATATTCCTATAAAAAGACAATGATTATTTTAAATTTCATATGAATAAATTTTCAAGATCACCATATTTACAAAAAAAATTAAAGAAAAAGTATGCGTCGCATTCTGTATTGATTATAAAAAAAATGAATTATTTTTTTCATAATAATAATGTAGACAGAGTAACTTTATCACAAATAAAGTAAGAAATGAAAAGATACTCTACGAATGCTTTTTTAATATGCAATAAGCATATTTATATTTTATAAGGATATAACACACATAGAATGCTTTTTTTCTACAGATAATGCATTTATTTTAAACACTAAAGATGGACACAGTTCAACATTTACAAATGAGTAATTGGTCGAAAACAGACCTTTGTCCAACATATGTACAAGATTTATCGAAAACAATGAATGGGAACACCATCATTCTAAGTAATGATTGTACTATCGATATACTTCAACATGATTCAAAGGAGCAGAGAGACGAAAGGTAAGAGAAATTATCAATCGTCTTGATGAAAATATACAGCATGTGCCTTTTTTTATAGAAAAATAACACAAAGCGAACTAATATCATCCAATACATTACTATCATCTATATTTTACGGTTTATTACTAGGCGCACTTGTATGTGGTTTAGTTTTAGGTGTTGTCACTGCACTTTGGTTAACATCTTCGAAACAAACAACAGCAACAGAAAGTAAATATCAACAAGTTTTATTAACTAATGATGAGTTTATATAATCATGACTATTGCTCTATGAATTCTAGCTAGCTATTATGCATTTCATAGATGATAGAAACAAAAGTAATGAAAGAATTCAGTAAGTCAAATCAAAAAGATGCAAATCATATAAAATATCATATAATTAAATTCTTCAATGATCTCGAAAAAAATATTTTAATGAAAAATTTTCACAATAGTTACTCAAAAATTTCATTTGCATAGTAAAAAAATCTATCGACTAAATTGAAATGTCGATTCGTAAATATATGATTTCTCGCACTTAAAGAAAGAAAGTATTAAACAAACTTTATCCCATTCAATTTCAAAGTTTTTGTGACACAGGAATCATATTCATTAAATTTGAATATTTTTCGAATTAAAAAAATATTCATATATCGTTAAAAGTCTTCAATCAAAACTAATTTCTATTTGAGAAATTTATTCGCTGCAGGACTATTCAAATTAACAGAAGACGAGTTCAGAGCAGATTTTTGAAAAACAATGAAATGTACAATTCACATGCCTCCTTCAACTCTATTATTATAATACAGATCGATGGAGATATTGACGGGAAAATATTTTAGATTTCATATCTTCCATTTCGATATTGAAATATTTAGTCGTGTTTTAAGCTATATTGGATATTCAGAATTGCTTCTAAATGGTCAAAGAACATTTATAAAGAAAACTATCAAAAAACTTCAAAACTGAAAAGAACGATTTTTATACGAAATAAAAGCATAGAAGAAAAGGCTATATCATGTTTCAAACACAATAAAGCTTACAGTCTATAACAAGTCCATATAATTTTTATAAAGTTATTGAAACACTGTACAGATATAAGGAATACCTATGGACATTCTGATCTATTATATTTCAACTTACATTCTCATCTGTTTTGGCTAATGTTTTAAGAGAGCACTTATGTGGTCATCGAGAAATCAAAGCATTCATCAAAATTTTTCATTTGATGATCTCATTTCGTTCACATCATCTAGAATCTTTAAATCCATATTTTTCGTGCATTTGAATGTGAGTATTCACGAGATCTTTCAAGGACATGATCAAAAATCATTTCTATAAAGTTGGATGTTTTTAGATAACAGCATATTAATGAAACATTTATTACAATATACCAAAAGATAGAGAATGAAACCCTGAACGAGATTCGCCATTTACATATATTATTTTGGTGTACTAATTGAGAGTTATAGACAAAACACTGTTCATAACTAATCTTTTTTTCAGTGCAAAATATACTAGTGTTTTTTCGTATATCAGATGCTATTTCTTCATTTTCTCAGTCTTCAGACTGAATTTGAGATGTATTGTACAGTTTCCTCTTTCGCCGAAAAACGGCTCACAATACTCTCATCGTTTGATAGTTTTTGAGGGTTTTGCAATAGAAATTAGGGGATTTCTAGACATTTTCTTTGTCACGACAAAGAGATATAGAAAAATGAATATAAACTTTGAGATCAGCACTAAACACTTGCATTAAGTGACATATATATTTTGAAAGAATAAGTTTCTTCTCAAAAACTAGCTTGCATGGGATTAAGAAAGAATTTTAAAGAAAAAACAAAACTGTAGTGAATCACAGGTATCCTTTTCACGGGTAACATATTCTTCGAAAGCATATGTTTCTCAATACAAGTTTTAGTGCTGATCTCGAAGTTTACATTCGTTTTTCTATATGTCTTTGTCGTGACGAAGAAAATGTCTAGAAATCTCTAATTTTTATTGGAAAACCCTCAAAAACTATCCAAAGATGAGACTATAGCGAGGGTACGCCGGCAGTTAAGCCCTCACTGTATTTGTCATCTCCCCAGATCTTGGATATTCACTCAGTGTGCTAGTATTATCTTTTCCAGGAATTTGTAATCTATCTCTTTTCTATAGTCATGTATTTGTTCATCGCTCCGACCTATACGTAGATCGGTTATAATCCCGATAAAGCATGTGATAAACAACTATATTTATCTCCTCTTATCCAGCCATCACTACTACTTCTATACTAATCTATTATTATTACATAATGTCAATTGTAAAATCCTTCCGAAGTCAAATCAACGTCTACTTGATGATATTGTGTTATTAGCGTGCTAAAACATCTATAATCATCTGGCGTTATGGTTAAAAAAATTGTGCAAGTCTATGCAAATTTGATAATGAGTAAATAATTACAGGCGCGACAAGTAAAACTAAGAAAGCATGCAAAATATGAGCGTTTGAATGAACAATTCCAACAATTAGTTTCTTCTTTTCATTAAAATAGCAAGAGCACTGTTCAATTTGTAATATGATTGTTACTCTGTTCAAAATAAAATTTATTTTCTTGTGTTTTCTAATTCTTTAAGCTGGGGCCTCAATTGTCGGATCACCAAAAAATGTATGTAAATGGTGAATCTCGTTTACTGTTTCATTCTCTATCTTCTAACTCGCCGAAATGCACGAAAAATTTGGATTTAAAGATTTTCGATGTTGTGAACGAAATGAGATCGTGAAATCAAAAATAAAAAATTTGACAAATGCTTTGATATCTGGCTTGATACTCAATAGTCTTGCTAATCATCATTTAAGTATCGAACATACATAAAGAACTTTTAATTTATTTTATAGTGCTAAGATTTCTGGAAAGTGCTTCTTAAATTATGATGTTATGAACATTATTTTTTTAGTATCATAGTTTGTCTAAAGCTAATTTTTCAAAATGCCTCTGGAAGAATTAACAATATTTTTGATGTTAGGAAGGGATTCTAAAAAAACGTCTATTGTACTTCTGTCTTCATAAATAGTAAGCTTAATGATATTTTATTCACTTCGATAGTATTCGATTAAAAACAAACTGTTTTTTTGTGGTCAATGAGAGGGTCATGAAGAATTTATCTTTTTACATAACACAACGTTAGAATTTGGTGAGGAAGCTTTCTATAGAAATGTTAGCATTATAAAATGTTTAAAAATTTTTTCATATAATTTTTGGTATTTTGTATTAAAATAGCGACTCAAAATTTATCTGAACAATCAACAACAATAACGAGTAAGCTATCTTTTTCTATATATTTTCTTCCTTCTCATTGCTTGAATACAACAATAACAACAATTTTATATAACGAGTGGCATAGAGGAAATTGCTGAATTTTGATAAGCTATTTTCTCAAGTTAGACTAGGTGAGAAATTTTCGTTCTGATGCCAAAAGATAGAGAATTTTCCACCGGTTTTTATTGATATGTTCTCTGCGAAATGAACATTAGTCCTTCCTTTGTAATATGAAAGGTACTGGGTACTACAAAAACATCGCCTGCTTAGCATTTTACTGGAATAAAGGGCTAGTTTTCATTATTAAACGGTTCTACATAGACTATTCAAATGCCGCATCAAAAATTACTGAGACGTATGTTTTTGAGATTAAATACTAAATATGGAAACAAAGTTTCGTCATTAGAAAAAAATCGCTTACAAAAAAATGTCTAATCGTCCATTTTTGGTATCTTTTCATATTAGGCGAAAGATTTCAGCCTCATCACTAGTTTAGAAAAGAAATTCAGCTCTTATATTGAAGAGCACTATGTAGCGCTTGAAATTTTACATCTACTAATATAGAAAGAGTAGCTTTTTGTGAAACTGAGTTTCATGATAATTGGCAATGAAAAGTACGATTCTATTGATCGAAGGTATTTTCTTAATATCTTATACTTTTTGAAGAAGAACTCTAGTCCAGAGTTCCTCGAAAAATCTCTGGGGAGTTAAGAAGGAATTCAAGGACTCCCTAGGGAGTAGATGAATTATCAGGGTTCCTCTATAAAGGCACAATTGGAACGCTCTGAAAATTCTAGATTTATGGAAATTTTCGAGGGACTCCTCGGGAAGTTCTAGGAGAGTCTTTCACCTATACAACTCCCCGAAGACTCATGACAGGGGTTTCGAAGGGCAGAGTCGACTAGGGAAACAATTAAGTCTAAAAAAATCAAGATACTACTAAATACACCGAAAAACCATGCATCGGCTAGTAAAAAGAAGAAAGTTTTGGACTACAATTCACCGGCGAAAATTTCAGTTCAAAGTCTCATTTTGCAGTTGAACATATGATGATTTTGTGGTGTTCAGCAGCTTTAATGCTACAAGAGAAAGATATACGTTCATTTCACAAAGAACATATCAATAAAATCTGCACAAAATTCTCTATCTTTTAACATCAAAAGGAAACTATCTCATTCAGTCTGACTTGATAAGATAGCCTATCAAAAGTTAGTGGTTTTCTCTGCGCCACTCGTTAGTAAATATTCTTATTAATTCTTTTTTTGTTTTACATAGTAAGCACAACAAGTGCGAGTAAGATATGAAACTATTTATTTGTTTTCCTTTTTTTATCTAATGATATGTTGATCTAGCGACAACTACGACAACTACGACAAGTTCAACTACAAGTAGTACATCAACAACAACTACAGAAACAACAAGTAATCTGATTTGTTCTTAGCTAAAAACTATTTTTTGATACATTAGCGACAACAACATCAATAAGTGATGGACCAAGTTTATGGTTATTTGATAATAATACTCTTGATAGTTTATCAATTTACAATGGATCCATTGTTAATTCTGCAACATATAGAATTCCTGGAATAGATGGTTATGGTTCAGCTTTATTCGTCGATCGATCAAATTCTCAATATGTCACTGTATCAACCTATCGAAATCTAACTTTTACAAGTTTTACTGTTGAATTGTGGTTTTATTGTATTTCATTAGAAAGTAATGATTATGGATTATTTGGTCAATATTATGCACGAACACAGGATCAATCATTACATTATCTAATTCGAAATTTTAAACCTTATATGGCTTTTTATGGTGATGATTTACTTGGTTCAACTAAAATTCAAAATAATACTTGGTATCATGTTGCTTTTGTTTATGATTATTCATCATCAACTCAAAAAATTTATTTAAACGGAAAATTAGATGGAAGTCGATCATCATCACCTTATCAAGGTACATCAGGCGCAATTGTTATTGGAAAAACTGAACAAACTCCTGGTATTCCAAATTATTTTAATGGGTAAGATTAAAAATATATATACGATTTCTTTTTGTTTTTTCAAATGAAAGAATTCTATTTAGATATATCGATGAAGTATCCTTAGTTATGCGAGCAAAAAATTCTAGTGAAATATTAAATGATGCAACATTAGTTACATGGAATTCATTTGATAATGGATATTATTATGATTCAGGTCCACTTACTCTTACTATAAAAACAGTTAATATTACATCAGTCAGTGGAAGAATTAATCAAGCGATTAGTTTTAATTCAACTTCATCTTATTATCAGGTAGAAAACATTATATGATAGAAGAATTTCAAATAAAAATATTTCTAGATTGGTGGTTTCGTTTATCTTGGTATATCAGATTGTCCATATTCAATTGCGTTATGGGTTCGTCCATCATCAATTCGAGGATCAATTCTTGTTCAATTGTCAACAGAAATAAATGGACAAGGATGGTGTGTTGAATCAATGGGATTTTCTTCTACTGGACAAATAATAATCACTGGATGGGGTGGAACAGATGCACAAGTCGTTGGTCCTATTTTACCGGCTAATATTTGGACACATGTTGTTGGTACTTATTCGATAACAAATGGACTTCAATTATATATTAACGGAACATTCATTGGTACAACAGGTGCTAGAGTATATTCAGCTTCAGGTCAAGTGATGGCATTAACATTAGGAAATTATATTCAAGGAACTCAAATTAGTGCTGGAGGTCCATGTAGTACTCAATCAATTGTTTTTGATGTTTATTATGGATATATTGATGAATTTCGTGTTTATTCAAGAGAATTAAATATTACCGATATTTATACACTTGCCAATCCATGATCATATCGAAAGATTACGTTTCCCTCATAAACGAAAATACTATCATATAGACATCGATAGAAAAAGCTTTTTTTCTGATAGATTTTGTTCATTTTTAAGAAGGTTAAAATATTTGAATAAAATCATCGTCTAAAAATAGAAATGCTCGATAAAAATCAAAAATGTTCATGAAACAGACAGCAAGAACTCTTCTTTTAATGACCATCACGACTCGATACATATCTCTGTCATGTGTCCTCTTGAACTAACTATAAATCGCATCAAATGTTCGTTTGAATATTTAAC
Organism: Macrotrachela quadricornifera; assembly: GCA_022393335.1. Lineage (NCBI taxonomy): Eukaryota > Metazoa > Rotifera > Eurotatoria > Philodinida > Philodinidae > Macrotrachela > Macrotrachela quadricornifera. Next base: position 648,582 of record JAJEKB010021442.1, on the reverse strand, counting down.
ATGTGCTAAAACATCCATATACGATCAACTCTCTAATAAGGGCACTTTGTTCATGTAGGCATCTGACCGACTTTTCAAATGCGTTCAGAAGTATTTTCTTCTTTAGCTATATAGTCTTGTGTTTCTCTTCTCTTACAAGGAAACATCTCCAGGTATGCCTCGGGGATTCCAGGAAAAATCATGTGAAAGTGTTGAATTGAATATACTTATCTCAGATGTGAAATAATTATGTGTTCTTACTGTCTTAGTAAAAAAATTATAGGTAAAACACTTCCAAATATTAACATGAAGGGTGTTCATTAACAATGGAGGTGTGACAAGTGATAAGCGAAAAACCTAGATTTATTTACATCAAATGAAAGCTCTTAATGCAAATCTAATCGGGTTAAAAGATTGGCGACCCTAGGCTTGCCTAGACGGGAGATATCTAAATTTCAAGGTATGTGAAATTTAGGCATAAACATGAATCAGATGAAGGTTTTTTCTATTATTATAAGAACAAAACATGATGGTGTTCGGGTTAACCTTAGGGTTATTAAGGATATTCTTTCATATGGCCCAAATAATCTTATTTTTTCCTAATAATAGTGAAAAAAACCTTCGTCTGATTCATGTTTATGCCTAAATTTCACATGCGTTCAAATTTAGATATCCCCTATATAGGCAAGTCAAGGGTCGCTAATATTTTAACTCGGTTAGTTTGGCACTGAGAGCTTTCATTTGATGTATATAAATCTAGGTTTTTCGCTTATCACTTGCCACACCTCCATTGTTAAAGAAAAAATAAAAGTATCAAACATCAATATTTCTAAAATAGATATAATTGACATTGGTTAATTTCAAAAATTTATCGATGCACATAAATATGTTTAGAAATAAAACTATCGACTGATCGTTTAATTGTTTATCTAAAATGATCTATTTTCACAAATCTTATATAGAAAATAATTTGTTTGAACAATCATTTATATTATTAAATATAAATTAACGGATTTTTCTAAGATATGAAAATATAAATGAAAACTATTTATATATTGTAATATAATATCACAAAAATTCTGTTAATAGCAACAAGAAAAAATCCACGTCCAAAATCCTACAAAATAACTAATTAAATCGTTTCAGCTAAAACTAGCCGCCATACATACAATTAAAATATCTTTCATTTATATCCCTTCAACACTTAACATGCAAATTAAATAACAAAAACTGAAACATCAAACAACCTAAACATGTAACTACTATAACTATAGATTTGATTATGTCTATAGTAACAATGCAATTTGATTTGATTGGGATTTTTTTCTATATTCAAATTAATCATTTAAGCCATCTGATTAGATTTTTTAGCAAGAATCGAAACCATGGTCATGACAGTTTGTCTCCACCTACTCCGCTAATTTTTGGCGTTGTCAATTTTTTAGGCTTACACTTACCCCTGTTTCATTTTAGCGTGGACAATACACAATCATTTAGTATACATATTAGAACGAACTCATCCAAAGTTTTTCGGAAGAGTTTAATTAACTGATAAAATTGAATGAGTCATAGTTATCATAAAACTAGACGAGATGATTGATTTGGCTCATTTTGAAAAGAGATACAATTTGTGTTCTTCTACAGAGATTATAGAAAAGCTCCTTTACCAACGTAGAGAATGTTTCATAAGTTTCGACCTCTCTCTGTGAGTTTGACGTTATCTATATGAATACATATATAGATAGTTGATCGAAATATACAGTTTTGTAGAGAATGAGAAGAGCTTGAATCTGAAATAAAGATAGTTGAAATTGTATCGTAGTTATGAAAAGTTATGATCATTTTATTGATTAGGTATTTTTATATGGTTCGATAGAGCTCGACGTGTTCTACAAAAATCTGAATATCGAAAAAATTCTGATACTGTTTCCAATACAAAACTTGAAGGAAATCGGATAGAGTAATATAAATATCATATATTTTGCATGAGAGAGAGTATGTTAAACTTTCAATAACTTCGGCTGATCGACTGTTCCGTCTGTTCATGAAGCTCGGAAAGATTATTTCCAGCTTCAGTATGTGACGCTGCATCTCGAAACATAAATTAGCAGTCGATCAGCTAGATTTATCGAAAGACAAGGATACTCTTTAATCCAAGATATGTGAGATTTTTATTACTCTTTCTGATTTACTCCAAATTTTGTATTGTAAACAGCATCAGAAATCTTTTTGGTATTAATATTCTTGTAGAGCTTGTTGAACTCTATCGAATCACATAAAAATGCCTAGTAAAAATACGTAGAAATCAATGTTTCACTCAGCTTAAATGATTTGAACATTAAAGAGTTTTTTTTGTTATTGCAAAAAAGTAACGTGTTAAATGCTTAGTCATCATCAGTAAAATGATCATAACTTTTCATAACTACGACACAATTTCAACCATCTTTATTTCAGATTCAAGCTCTTCTCATTCTCTACAAAACTGTATATTTCGATCAACTATTTATATATGTATTCATACAGATAACGTCAAATTCATAGAGAGAGGTCGAAACTTATGAAACATCCTTTATGTACACAGCTACTTAATCTTTTGGTAGCTATTTAATCTTTCAGCTACGTGTAGGTTAGAAGTGCGAAAATCAACGATTTTTTGAGAGAAGTTATATGAAGTCATTTTTTAAAAGTTTTGAATTCGTGTCAAGTCCAATCAGAGGTAATTCAAAAGAATTGAAGTGAATTTGAAAAATTTTCAATTTAAGTCAGAGAAAAATTGAAGCCAAGTCTGGGGAACATTTGATTCATATAATATATGCGAATGATATACGCTTGTTTATGATATTCTTGAATATATCAAATGAAATCTGAAGTAACATCAACATCATCAAAAACGCTCTTTTTTACTCATCTAATAAATTAAACTGACCGTTTCTTCGTCTTTTTCATAACAAATATCTTTAAAATACTTATCACAAGTAGTTTTCGATAGATTTGATGACGAAAATGAGGACCTATTTCCTTGATTGATATTAAAATTGAACTGAATTTCGCTGACTTATTGAGAAATTTAATTTTTGTGAAAAATAAATCAAATCAATCTATTTTAGTTGAAAGCATATTGGGAAATCAAAAGACCAATAAAATTTCAAGAAATCTTTTTTTAACGTATTTTAAATCGTCAATTTTATTTCGAAATGAATTGATTCTATGAAAATAGATGTCGCTCTTTGATTATATTTTCGCAGTCTATTTCACATTAGAAAACAAAGATGAAGTGCATAGAGCATCCTTACATAATTGTATGTGTTTTCGACTTTACTTCTTATTCTAAGGTTAACTCACAATTCGAGTCAGAATTGATTTGACTAGTCCATTCTGGTATATATGATTCATATTTGGTCACAAAAATTATTAATAAGTATATATATAATTATAAGATTTGTAAAGTATTATCCAAACATGACTGTTTTTTTCGACTACGGGTGTGAGAATGGAAGCCGTGAGTTTTTGAAGCACTGGAAACGTAAAGGGCTTTATCGATAGATCTCATTCTTTCCCTACAATTTATGATAACATATGGTCTTCGAGAATTTCGGTACTTATTCCCAAATGGCTTGAAATAAGTAAATTACGAATAAATCGGAAAAAATCTCCATAATTTCTATTCATCCTATTAGATATAATACATAAAAAGAATTCAAAATAGAATCTAATGTTTAACATTAGATATATAATACCGCTGAACAAGTATTGTAGAATCTTTTTCGAGAATATGATAAAATTTTTCTTTGCAAATTATTGTAAAAGCTATATATTAATTATATGATGGTGTGAATAGGTTTGATAATAGTTTTATAGATGTTTTCACATGTTCATGTAAACGCCATTGTTGTTGATCGATAAAAGTATTCGTAAATTCAATAATAAATATCCTTTTCTCTCTCAATCTATAAAAACCCAATGTTCTTTCCAAAGAACATTGTAATAACTACTATTAAAAAGATTATAAATTCGTTGACACCAAAACTGGTCATTATTCCGTTGAATGTGCTACTCTATTAAATCAGATGATGAAAATTGACTCTCGAATGTTTTAAGAGTCTTGAATTTTGAATCACCATTCTTTATTTTGACAAATTTATCCATTCAAAAATACAACGTTAATTTCTTGTTCTTTTTATAAGTGATATTACTAAACATAGTGTTAGCCTATCGAATGAAACTATCCAATTATTTTTGATTGATGATCACGTAAAGAAAATAGCTTTTGGAAAGAATAATCGTTCGTAACGGTCTGGAATATGCTCACAATATTATTCAAACATTTACGTTAAACAGATTAAAATCTGAAATGAAAAAAATCTGTAGAAATTTTTCATTAGTTATTCCAGGCTACTCAGTAGCTATTTAAACGAATTTAATTAAAACGTATCTCTTTTGAGGGGCTACGGATTGATCCATTTCTACAACCACCATACCGTCACCTATGTTTTACCTCATCTATGGTAATACATGAATAAACAGAGATAGGTAAACATGTGCTTTCCTTTGCTCGTTATGCAGTCATGCCTCAATGAATTACACCTTTTCTATTTTAGTTAACTATTAACCATAAGGAGCACATCATATTATATGCACAATATTTCAAACTGCTGCATTTTTGATGAAAATATTATACACAATTTCGAAAATAATCGTTCCTAAGTCAACTGAATGTTTGATTAGATGCAGTCATTTACAATTGTATACCTGTTTTCCATTAATCACGCAAGATTATTTCCATTGAACAGATAACTCCTGTTAAATCAACGATAGAACCTTGATTTTTGTTATGAACGATGCGCCTTGAGAAAAGTCGTAAATGTTTTTTCATCGCCATACCTTACTGGCTTGCTTACGTGATTTTTATAGGCGATTAGATGTTGAAATTCGCATTACGTTACGATGGGGTATGTATTTTTCGAATAAATATTTCTCAGTAATGTTAGTATTGGTTTTAATATTCAAGAATGTTAAATATCCTTTGATTTTTCAACTAATAGAGACGATACACAAGAGATTACTTCGTAAGCTATTCAATCGCCCACACTTAATATATACTAGTACAAAAGTGCTACTATAGAATGATAAGACTTTGAAGTTTTAATGTTCAAATTATCGATTCGAATAACATCGAATGTAGATCATTCATATAGGTTTTGTGCACAGCCAGTAAGTACTATTTCTTAATTTACAATTTTCTATCTATGATTCAATTTTTGAAAGATTTATCATCGACAAAAGCAATCCTCTCAACACTGTTTGTATTATACTCACCAAGATGAAAGATATTATCGTCATGGTTAATTTTCATTTTCAAAATTGAAACAAAAACGATCGGTGCAAGTCGCACAAGTTTCTTGAGATTATTATCGTTCTTAACGAAATCAGTCACAAATATATCAGAGTATCATACTACACTATCATGTTTCAAGAAACTTGCATTAGCCATACTAGCCACACAGCAAACCATACAATGAAAACAATGGACTGTCCAGTCATTAATCTAGCTGCTAAAAACATAATCCAGCAGTCATCATCTTGAAGATCGCATGAAATTCATCTCAACCAAAGGTTGAAACCAAACAAATGATAATTATTTTAAATATTCATTCTACAATCAAAACTCTATATTCTTGCATATATCATTCTCACACCTGAAGTCTATATAACTGAAAACTACATTACTGCAAGATTATTGGGAACTACTGCAGGATATTATCAGTTTGCGGCTAAAAGATGCAGAAGTAACACTATGAGGTGCTTGCAACTAACAGAGGGAAGTGTGGTGCCCATCATTAGTGGCACCCTGGGACGCTCGCAACTAATAGAGGAAAATGTGATGCCCATCATCGGTGACATCCAGGGACGCTCGCGACTAACATAGGGAAGTATGGTGCCCATCATCAGTGGCACCCTGGGACGCTCGCAACTAATAGAGGGAAATGTGATGCCCATCATCGGTGGCATCCCGGGGCGCACGCGACTAACATAGGGAAGTGTGGTGTCCATCATCAGTGGCACCCTGGGACGCTCGCAACGAACAGAGGGAAGTGTGATGCCCATCATCGGTGACATCCAGGGACGCTCGCGACTAACATAGGGGAGTATGGTGCCCATCATCAGTGGCACCCTGGGACGCTCGCAACTAACAGAAGGAAGCGTGGTGCTCACTATCACTATCACTTCAGAATACTTACTAATAACAGAGATGAGTCGTATGTGAGATTATTTATAAGTCAAAATTGAGGTAAGTTTTTTGAATGGTTCGTTTCTCGTCGGCTCAAAGTATCTCGCATAGTTGATGAGTGACTAAAACCGACCGTGTATACCGATATACACTGTTATTGATAGGAACCAATTTATGTGAAAGTAGAATGTTATATTTTTTGCACGGGTTTGTATTAGTTTGCAAGCTTCTCCAATTTTCTTTCTATTGAGATCAATATTCAGAATCTTTTTCGAGATGAACTATTGAATGTTTTTTTTACTATATCTCAAGTTGACGTTTCCTAACAGGATCCGAAGATCAAATCGTCGAAAGTATAGTTGCATTCAAGTAAGTTGAAGTAAGGTATGCTCACATATTTACAATTATATTTTATGAATCACTAATTTGATGTGATTGCTTGGAATAGTCGTTGTTTTGTTCAAAGATTAGAATGGCAAAATTTTTATCTTCAAGGATGAAATTCAAATATTGAGCAATCTTACCACAGTTTAGAAAATAGTCAATAGAAAAACATAACTGTTTATGTCTTTTCCAACTGTAGGGAGGGTCATATAAATGAAATGAGTTTGTATATTTCCGAACGGCAGGTCAAATGTCCAAAATTACATACAGAAGTTGAAGGGCCACTAGTCTGAACATTTTACCTATAGCTAACTGTGAAGACGTTGTTTATTGGGAAGAGAGAAGACACACATACAATGGAAATGAAGCGAAACGTATATATAGGCTGTAATATACAAATGACACAGGAATCTCGATCATATGAGAATGACTCAAGAATTCCAGTCATGAGTATATGACTCAAGAATGTATACAGGGTGTCCCAAAAGTCATGTCCAGTTAAGAAAATTGAATATCTCCATTACGGCTCAAGCAAACGTGCTGAGTTTTTTATCAGTAATAGAGGCATGCACCAAGTTTATATTCATAAAGACATGTCTAGGAAAATTCATTGTTAAGTGTGACTATTGATCTCAACAAGAAAAATTTACTTTGTCACAGTTAGAAAAAAAAACCAGTATACTTAACAGAGGATTTCTCTGGGCATGTCCTTATGGATACGAAGCCTGAACATGCCTCTATTATCGGTAGAAAAATTAGCTCGTTTGCTCTAGCCGTAATGGAGATATTCAGTTTTTATTTTGGCAAACTAGTTTTTGGGCCACCCTGTATATAGCCCGAAAGTCACGCTACCGAGAAAAAATTAAATATCTCCGCTGCGGCTCGAGCAAACGAGCTGATTTTTTTACCAATAATAGAGGCATGTTCAAGCTTCATATCCATACGAGCAAGACTAGAGAGATTCGTTATTAAGTACCACTAATGACCTCAACAAACTAATTTTACCTTTTCACAGATAGAATAGAAAAAAAATATACTTACCAAAGAATTTCTCTAGGCATGTCTTTATGACTATAAAGCTTGAAGATGCCTCTATCATTGATGTAAGAATCAACTCGTTAGCTCGAGCCGTAATGGAGATATTCAATTTTCTTAAGTGGACATGACTTTTGGGACACCCTGTATAAGAAGTTCGAACACATAAGTATAAATACTTAGGGCATACCAAAAGTAGTGAGGGGAGTACTTTTTTCCTTAGGCAGAGGTCTAAAAAAATTTCTTTTTTTACCAATCGATAGAGCGTGTTTCGCTCTATCTTTCTATGCTATTTGATCACTATTCAGTTGATCTTATAATAATAATATTTCGATAAGAATTATTTTCATTGAAAATCAGCTGGTAGCATTAGATCATAATGAGTGTGGCACTTTCGCATTCTACTTTATTATCACTTAATACGTTGTATTAGAAAAACAGAATATATCAGAAGATGCAGCGTGAAAAGCTCTACAATTTATGAAGGATCGATTATTCTATAGTTGCACTTTTTATTTTCAAAACGAACAAAACTCTAAACGACCAAATTTCGATATTGCGGAAACGAGATTGTTTTCTAGTAAAAAATGTATTCGGTTTCCCCTATCTCACCTTTTTTATTACCTAAGATGTTTTATTTAAAGAAACAAATATACTGCAAGATACAGCGTGAAAAGCTCTACAATTTAGAGAGAACAATTATAAAAAGATAAGATAAAAAAAATCGAATTCGTCATTTACTAAAAAAGTCAATCTTGTTTTGCAACGTCAAAATTGATCGCTCAGAATTTTGTCCATTCTGCAAACACAAAGTGCAACTATAGAATAAGCGATCCTTTATAAATTGTAGAGCTTTTCACGCTGCATCTTCTGATGTTTTCTGTTTTTCTAATACAACGCGTTAAGTGATGATAAAATGAAATACAAAAGTGTCCCATTTTTATAATACCATGTCCGTTATGGTATAAATGCTACCAGCTAATTTTCAATGAAAATAGTTCTTATCGAAATTTTATTATTATAAGATCAACTGAATAGTGATCAAATAGCATAGAAAGATAGAGCGAAACACGCTCTATCGATTGGTAAAAAAAGAATTTTTTTTAGATCTCTGCCTAAGGAAAAAAAGTACTTCCCTCACTACTTTTGGTATGCCCTAAGTAGAATTTTTTGCAACCGAAAAAACTAGGTAGTACAATCATTGTACTACGGTCCTGCAAGGGTTAACTTCCTATACAACCATCTCTATTGTAAGATTGAACATCTTTGATAATAGTATGTTGAAATTCTGATATTTTAAATCACATTCCGCACCAATGAAGCTTTATAAGGAAACGAAATACATCACGAGAATGAGCTCGTCAAGTTCTACAGACTGGTATATATTCCATTCAGAACTAAGTCTCACATTTGATAGACCTTCAATTCATAAAATATTTATTAGTATTTTGATACTAGCATCGTTATCTATTGATCAAATTTAAAATATTTCAAGTAAAATAATCAACGAAACACCCTATATAAAGCCTGAAAGACGAAACGCCTACTGTTTTAGTGGTTGAGTAACGATGGAGATGGCCTACTATGTATATAAAATTTGAAATTTTCCATAGTTGTTTAGCTCATTCTTATATTATGCATGATCAACTATAGTGGTCAGTTTCATTTTTCATGTGCTTTCATTTGGTATAAAATTTATTGTTTAGACTATTCGACTCATTATGATACCCCTTGAAAAATATTATTTCCAACCCTATATATTTCATCAAGTTCACAAATTTCAAAATGCGACTAATTCTTTCCAAAATTCTTCACGACTCTTTTGTAGCAGAGTTCAAGCGTGTTTAGTAATAAGCAATCAGATTTTTTCTTTCTCAAACATATAAACCTCGCGATTTTTGATAGGCTATCCAAAGGACGGGGGCGTATAAGACCATGAATTAGCCCATTTTGTTTTTGTTGACAACTTCTATCGAATTTTGTATCAACGAAAAGAGCAAGTCAAGACGAACATTTTGATATAAAATTGTTGAGGTTTTCATTGAGTTTTGAGGGTATACCTCCATTAACAAAATAAGCCATTTTTAGTCATTAATGTCATAATTATGTTATTAGTGTGAGTTCGATTTCAGAACTAGAAAGCAGGACTAGATGACACTTGAGTTATGGATTTTGTAGCTCTTTGATAGGGCTTCAATTCTATATATAAATGACCAATTGATTGGTGAATCCAATGCAATTCTATTAGCAGATACTAGCATCATATAGACCTTAAGTACCATTTTCCTGTATCTTGTAACGAATACATGATTAAAAAAGTTGAACTGACCAAACTTCTCGTCTTGTTCATTTGATAGCCCGTCTCGAGAGCTACAAAATTATATATTTTTCAAGACTAAAAAAATATGGCCACCAGAGAAATTCTGAAGCACATTCTTCTCAGACCACCATTTTGTACATTTTTGGTTGAAATTCAGCCATTTTGTGCCTTAAAAATGATTGCCGATCTCAAAACCAATGTCATATTCGGAATGAGCACAAACAACTGAGTCGATATATGTATGTTTCAAATGATTCCGAGACAACTTTTTTTCTTCGAAAAAATTAGCCTTAGTCCCCCTCAGGGAAGGGCCAAATATTGATATTGCATAAAAAGATACCCATGTCGACAGAATAAAGTACTTGACGCTCAAGAATGTCAATTCAAGCCAAATGGCAGAGAAACACACCATAATACGACGAGTTAATATGATATCAATATTTGGCCCTTCCCTGAGGGGGACTAAGGCTATTTTTTTCGAAGAAAAAAAGTTGTCTCAGAATCATTTGAAACATACATATATCGGCTCAACTTTTTGTGCTCATTCCGAATATGACATTGGTTTTGAGATCGGCAATCATTTTTAAGGCACAAAATGGCTGAATTTCAACCAAAAATGTACAAAATGGTGGTCTGAGAAGAATGTGCTTCAGAATTTCTCTGGTGGCCATATTTTTTTAGTCTTGAAAAATATATAATTTTGTAGCTCTCGAGACGGGCTATCAAATGAACAAGACGAGAAGTTTGGTCAGTTCAACTTTATTAATCAAGTATTCGTTACAAGATACAGGAAAATGGTACTTAAGGTCTATATGATGCTAGTATCTGCTAATAGAATTGCATTGGATTCACCAATCAATTGGTCATTTATATATAGAATTGAAGCCCTATCAAAGAGCTACAAAATCCATAACTCAAGTGTCATCTAGTCCTGCTTTCTAGTTCTGAAATCGAACTCACACTAATAACATAATTATGACATTAATGACTAAAAATGGCTTATTTTGTTAATGGAGGTATACCCTCAAAACTCAATGAAAACCTCAACAATTTTATATCAAAATGTTCGTCTTGACTTGCTCTTTTCGTTGATACAAAATTCGATACAGGTTGTCAACAAAAACAAAATGGGCGAATTCATGGTCTTATACGCCCCCGTCCTTTGGTTGAAATGTCGACACGAGTCGGTTGACGTTAGGAAACAGTGAAAATACGCCATGAAAAGCCTTGAAAAACTATTTTTCGCCAAGAAAATCAGAGTATTCGTCGCTAAGTATTTAAATTCCTGTTATTTTACTGTACGTTGAAATTAATATATCCAAGACAAGCAGATCAGCTATGAAAGTTCCACAAAACCTGTAAATCTGAGCCGATTCTGAGATCATGAATGTAAGGATGGTGGGGTACCATGAGATAGCTAACGTTTATTCTACCAGAAGAAAGGAAATAAAACAGTGAGTATTAGAACTCAAGTTTCCAGATATATGCAATAACTAACTATTAAAGAAATCGAAATAGATATTCTATCTGAGATTCTTATAAAACTAGATCCTACACATATTGAATGTGGACAGAATTTATTAGTTCATGCTCTTTATTTTTCAAACGTTGAATCATTATCTGAATAGTGAAATGGTAGTGAACACTCATTCCATTTCAATGTCGTTTTCAAAAGCAGTCTCAGTACGTAGATGATAAAAAAAAGAGTGAATAGTAATTCAGATTCATATTCATTTCCAAAAACGCAGATAATTAATAGACAATAAATAAAGAAGTAAAATTCATTATTATCGACAGTTTTTTACTTGGATAAACTTTATTATCACACAAAGCAAAATAGTAAGCAGTCATTCCAATGCTTATTTTTTTTCCAATAAATTCAACGCGTACGCTTTAAAAAATAGATGTATTCCTGAATCAAAAAAGTTTCAGGTTTGAGTACGGAACTTATTTAGGCTACGAGTGAATGCCTTTTGAGGATAGGAAAAAATTCGACAGGTTTAATAAATGATGTACGCATCATTGGTATGTTAGGAACTAGTCTAATCCTCTTCTAGAGCATAGTGATCTAATTCAATGTATGTTACTTTACACAACCGATATGTCGCTTAATTTATAAGCATGAATTCGAATAGTGATAATAATAGCTAAATTAGAATATTCTGCAGCAATTCGACGATATTCGCAATTCGAAAGTACAGGTGTTTGCAAAAAATTTGGAAAATTTTTTTTCAAAACAGTCGTTTCTCTATTATTATAAGCAACTACAAAATTAATTTTTTGAGAAATAAACCCTCGACAGATATACTACACGTTGTATATATAGAAGTGTAGTTCCTTTTCTCTACGATATTTTCATAAATCAGCCAAAAGAATATGAAATTATATTGTTACATAGAATTCGTTGCGGGCTATCTACCACAGTATAAAATAATTCGAACAGCATTTGTATAGAAGAAGATATTTGTAAAAGATGGTTTTCAAGTTTTTTTATAAACGCCTGTATATACAAACAATAAAAGCACAAACGCTGCGTAATGTTTTAAAGGAAACTAGCAAATGACTGAATTTTTGAATTTCAGCCAAAGGTGATATCTTTGTACATTCTCGAATTTATTTATATAAATGAAGACTTGACGATGGTACGCATAATATAAAAAACAAAATATTTGATTAAGTTTAATGGAATTGAAGAGTTACGCGAAATTGTTTTACACAATCGATTTTTTAGTTCGATTGTATATATAAATATTATGTTCAAAATTTAATGTTGACTTTAACATTCTAACTATATAGTTTTTTTCGAAAAATGTTGGAGAATGTAAAATGACCTTACCAACACTTATCCTTTTAAGACATTTCAAGTGAGATATTTCTTGAAGAAACTCAACGTGAAATGGCAGTAGGAGGAATTAGTAAAAATTGAATATCTAGTCAAATTGATTGAAGTTCGAGATATTGAATGTCGCGTAAACGATGCTTAAAACTTTCAAAACTTCTCGAGGTACTCTACCAAATCAGTATTATATAGAACAAAATCAAAATTTTAATCTGTCATGTAGGCTCGGTGCTCGCTGACTCTATCAGTTACAAATGCCGGATCAAAAACCTATGTTTATCGCAATTCATGGCTCAATGGTAGTCTCATTCTGATATTAGAGTCACACCAAAACAATGTCTACTCATCAATACCTATTTATTATAGTACAATTGTAGAACGATGCTCGGAGCAGGTAAAACAACATTGATTCGAATGTTGCTAGAGCATTTTGGCAAAGAAAAGTGTATGGTATACGAAGAAGTTGTGGAAAAAATATTGACAGCACCAAGTTATGATCTACGTTTTGAGAAAGAAGAATCTAAGAAATACTTTTGGCAACGCAAAACGGCTCTCGAGTATCAAAAACCTCGTTTACTCAAATTCAGTGAAGTTATTCTTTTCTGCTATGCTTTATTTGTAAACTACTTTGCATCTGTACCAATGTGGATTTGGGGACTACCTTTGTTCCTACTGTTTTTCCGTTGTGCTATTTCTGTTATCTGGCATCGATTTTTCCAAAGTCTTCTATCGAAGGCCTGGAATTGTCATGTGAATCAGTTTGAAATGGGCCGCAGTCTTACTTTATCGAAGGCACACGAGATTAGTTTGGTTTTGTATGATCGAGCCTGTGTCGATGAGCACGGATTATTTTTACTTGAGGGTACTATCGAATCTGTACCAGAAAACTTCATTCGTACAGTAGAAGAGCAAGTCCAATCGACCAGTGTAGCCCTCTTCGTGGATCCTCCACGGCGACTGATCGATGCACACTTACAAAATCGTATAAACGCGTGGCCCTCGAGTCCTATAAATGCTTTCATGACTTGGCTTATTGTCTTTGTTGAATATCACCTAGTGACATTGAATGCATTCAGGTTCGTCGAACGATGGTACAATCATTACTCAGTGCCGATTATTCGTCTAAGCCAAATTCAGTCGAAGCTCGAAGTTAATCCAAATACGGGTGATGTTCTATGGACAAAAACATCTATCGATAACCTTGTATCAGAGATCACACAAGCATCGGCTGCAGGAGACGAAAAGAAAAAACAATCGCTTGCTAGTCAAGGCTATAGCGTAGACTTTAATGATCCCACGTTTGTTCCTTGGAAGATAAAACGTGGATCACGCTTATATCGCATGTAAATGCTATCTGTTCACGATTGTTCGATTGACTATTTATAAATACGATACACTAGCAACGTATTTATGAGTTCCTTCACGTCTTTTTATTATTATTATTATTATTACGCTTGCTAGATCAAATCTGTGAGTATCGAAATTGCATACTTTATAACGCAATATTCTAGAGATTGAAGAGGCGCTAGACGTCCGTTCGAACGTTGTTAGAAACTTTCATGTTCCGAGTTGCTATAAAAGTTTTCAGATTTTCGATACTTTTTTCATTCGCCTACAATCAACTCCACAAAAGAACAAAATTCACTTTCGCCCTTTGTTTTTTTTCAGATAATTAAAATCAAGCATAGGTGCTAGTCACAATACACCAATCAATAATAAATAAAGCGAGAATTGTTCTAATCCAGTTTAAATACCATCCTGCTTTGTGTTCAAAACATTAAAACATTTAAAATGGTATAAGGAATCTATACACTGTGCACTGTATTTCGCGCCACTGAGGAAGTATGCGTGCTATCAAGTTTACAGTTACATATTAGCTTTTTTCTTATAATAGAGAGAGCAACAGAGAGTTCTCCAAAGTAGAAGTCAACATATCCTATTTCACAACACTGAAGCTATTTCGAATGTGAATTTAACAGAAAATTCCAACACTCCCGACGATCGGTTCAATCTTGTTTAGCAGTTATTATTAGATAAATTTGGAATTGTATGTACTTCACATATCGATCCTATCTCAGAACAAATGAAAGTTTATGAAGATTTATCATTTCCAAGTATCCATTCAGACGTTAAGATAAGAAACAGAATAAAAGCGCTATTTCAATATTTCAAAGATCGTCCATGTCGCAGAGAGTTTATTAAGTGGTGAGTTTAGAAGAAAATTTTAAGTAATTTACGACGATTGTTTCAATCTTTCTCTAAATAATATGAACTATTATTCATTTTGGAAACGATAACTGATTTATCCAATAGTTGTTTGAAATTGTTTCCTGAAATATTATGTCAAATGTAGATTTTGAATTCATCCATGGTTCATACAAGCACAGACATGGCAATAGTTATTTAATAATGATTGAAAAGAAAAACGGAGTTACAAAGAAGATAATCAACAGTATATAATATAACTGAAACATTTGAAAGGAAAAACATCGATCATGACGATTCGATCAAAGAAAGGAGTAAAAGGATAAAACACAAAATAGCATTTTATATTCAGCATTGATGAGTGTCATCTATTAACGCTAGCATCCTTGCTAGAGAAAATCATCAGATTATCATTGGAAGATTTAAAAACTGAATATTTGAAATGTTATTTACTGTTCAAATGTATCTATTGAATTTCTTGCCAATTTGTTTTTGTTTATCGATTCAAAAAGAACGACCATTTCTTTTATTTTTACTTCAATTGTAACAGATCATCACCAAATATCCTATTTAAAAATTCAAGATCAGTATTCTTCATTTTCTTCTCTCAATCGTTATTGTCAATGTTCGATATAAGATAATACAGGAAAACAAGATATGTGTCGTTCAATGAACGTGCTTATACATAAGATAAAGAACGAAAACATGCCTTATACAGATGACAAAGAAACATTTCTTTTCTTGGTTAAGAACAGCTTTTCTTTTTACAATAATGTTTTGATTTTAAGCAAGGTTTTGCGACATCATCGAGTAAGGTATACTGAAAAAGCTCGCTCTCCTTCATGAGTAATTGATTGCTTCATCCATGTTTTAAAGCGCTTTTCTTTTTTTTTTAGGTCGATACAATGAGAGTATCACATTACTTTCTCACGAAGAGTGTCTTTATATGATAATTTGTTTTATTTTTACATACTAATTCCTGTTGAATACTTCTTTTAATACTCATCCAATTCCATTTCATGCTACCGTCATTTTATACTACGCTCTATGTCTACAGTGGATCAATTCGTATTGCAGTACACTTAGTAAGATTCGCTAGGAATGTGAGTATGAGTTTTTACGTTATACAAAAGCCTCTCAAAATTATTCGTTTTGACTTTTCTGCAAGAAGGTCTTATTCTGTCTTGATGAAGACAGAATCTTGAATCTCTCTCGGACAAAAAGAACTATCATTTTCTATTTCACTTTTATATTGCTTAATACTTTGTTTTAAAGAAACAAAATATACCACAAGATGCAGTATGAAAAGAACTACAAGCTACAAAGTAAAGCCTATTTTAATAGTGTATTTTTTGCTTTCACAAAAAGCAAAATCCTGTGCGAAAATATCATTTTTTTCTCTCATCTTTTTATCACCTAATGTGCTTTTGTGAAAAAAAAACAAAATATACCAGAAAATGCAGCATGAAAAGTACTGCCATCTACAAAGTAGCGCTGATTTTAATTGTGTGTTCTTTCCTTTAAAAAAAAGCAAAATTGTGTGCGATCAGTTTTCGACGCTGCGAAAAAATCCTTTTTTCCTATGTGACGAAAAATTATTTCTTCATATTTCATTCTTTTATCGATTAATATGTTTGCTTAAAAAAGAACAAGATATATCACAAAATGCAGCGTGAAACGCTCTACAACCTATAAAGTAAAACTTATTTCAATTACGTACTTTTTATTTTCAAAAATAGTAAAATCCTGTGAGACCAATGTTTGATGCTGGAAAAAAATCGTTTTTCTAGAGGGACGAGAAATTTCTTTCTTCTTATTTGAATAAATTGTTCTATATAAATTATAGAGCTTTTCACGCTGCATCTTCTGTTATATTTCGGTTTTTTAAAACAAAGTATTAAGCGATATAAAAGTTAAAATAGAAAATGATATTTTTTTTTGTCCGAGCGGGAGTATATTAAGCACTTTTCACAAGGATGTAAAATAAAGTTTTTCAGAGAGTAGAATAATAAACACTTCTCATGCAAACGCTGAGTCGTAAATCATTAAATGTGCGCCATACGCTTTTTATTTTTATATACCTTCATTGACATGGACGCTTATATTTTTCTTTCTGTTCTGTAACCATATATCATAGAGACCAAATATAATTGTTGTGCATATATATGTATTCTTATATATTTGATTTTTGCATTACAGTATAGAAATCACGCACATATATACATACATACATTTATAAAAACTAAAAAAATAAGTATATTAAAAGGTATGGAAGAGGATCAGAGTAAACATTCGAAACTTGATGTTCATCAATATCATGATAAAAATGTTGATCATGTTATTAAAGAACTTGAAAAACAAGGTAAATGAAAAGATGATGAAATCATTGGCTATTTTAACAAACGTTTCTCAATTTTATTTTAGGTTATACATGTATAAAATATGATTCACATCGATTAGTTCAAGCTCGACCACTATCACCAATTCCAGATTCAAAAACTGTTCATGTTTACGTCAATAGTTCAACAAATACGGTGCAGCAGATTCAAACGAAACATTGAACAGTCAATAAATACACACATGACATTTTCTCATCATTTTTCTTTTTTTTTTCTTCTCATTATATCATTGTTATGATGAATAAACTATGGTATTTCGTGTATTCGCTATATCTGAGATTGAAATCTGTAATACTGCCGGTATAAATCTCTTACGAATCTTCTGAGGAAATAGTGTTTCATTTGAAAAAACAGAGTATCACATCGATTATCTACAACAACTAATTTGTTCAATTTCACCTTGATCATTATAAACAAAATAATCTCAGAGAAAGAGAAATTGGTTATGAACCACCTTAAAATTGTATGATAGACGATATTAGACTCTAGTTGAGATTGGAAAAACAATTTTTGATATTGTAACGAAAGATATTTTCAATATAGAAGTAAGTAAAAGTGCTTATTTATAATTTAAAATTTTTTTAATTTATCGATTGATGAAGATATATGAAGATTATTATTATGTCTTCTTGTGAAAATGAATAAGTCGTTTTGTCAGTGCGGAGATATGGGGACATTGAATCACTGGTTAATTTTTATTACAGAGTAAAATATTTTTCTGTATCGATTAATTTTGCTTTCGGTTTTTTTAATGATGATTTTACGAGCAGGAAGGAGAACGAAGTGATTAATTTTTAGAGCAAGAGTACCATGTACCATATATATGTTTTAAGTTATGATAAAATAATAAAACATATTTAAAGTCATAAACAAATGACGTAGAAATCTTACATTTATTAGACGTTATTCCATAACATAAATGCAAAAACTGAACTACATAAATGTTTAAGAAATGATGTTATATATTATTATAGAACAACCCATATCACCACAGAGGAATTTTTAAGGATACATTCTAACAGAATAAAAATAGCATATCCGAAATCAGCGTAGTCAGTTACCTCCGTCTCTGTTCAGATATCGAGAAAATACCTCTGACAATAAGCAATTTTTTTACAAAAATCAATGTAAAATATCGATGAAGAACGAAAAAAAAATTAAGCGCTTCGTACAAGAATCGAATTCATGTCGCGTTATTCATGCTCTCATTCACTAGGCTATATGCGAAGTACTTCTATCTTTTACTTTTGACGTGTCACTCATCATTTTCTATGTTAAATACGAATTGTATCAAGTGAATATTTATATAGAACGTCGTCAATTATTATGAAAAGTTTCTTAAATATAAACATAATTTCTATAGCTTTTTCTTCAAGTTCTTTTTCATTCTACTCGTTCGAAGATTTGACTAGAAAAAAAAATTCATAAATTATAAGAACCAAACGAGTCTTGTTTTATTTGGTTTCTATTGCCATGATGATGATCGTGTTGGACAAAAACGAAGAATAATAGAATATTATCTTTCGAAAATTATATGATGTGTGTTAAATAAAAATTTCATTTTTGAAAAAAGAAATTTCAATTATTCGAAAAAATTTCGATACTGTGAATTAAAGATTAAATCAAATCAACAAAACAGATTGTGATAAAATAATTAGTAGATGAATTTTTTTTAGACTATAATTTACATCTATTGAAAGGTATAATGCTATTTTATATATATTCTCCCAGAAAAGAATAGTTAGCCTCACTATTTTCGATACTTTGTTACCCAAAATTGACATTTTGAGAAAGATAATTACAGATTTCGATAGCCCGTGGAATTCTCTACATTCTATATGCATATATATGCCTTTTCAATTGCATTTGTCTCTTGAAAATAAATTCAAGCGCATTAAAGGCAACCTCATCATCAGATTTCCCTGAAAATTCATTTGTCATCCAATTTTTCGAATTTCTCACAAAACTAAGTATATATTCTGAATGTACATCAATGTCTCTATCAGAATGTATAATCTCTTTTTCTCTGAAAGTTCCGCAGAAAAATAATAAACCCAAAAAGAAAACTCCAGAAACAACAAAAAATGCAGATTTTTGGTATTTCTCGATTCACATTGTCCTCATTGTACTAATTTTTTTTGTTTCAATAAATGAATTTTAGAAAATAGACAAATATATACGATGATAGAGAAATTAATGTACATTCAGAATATATACTTAGTTTTGTAAGAAATTGTTTATATATTGAAATAAATTTGAAAAATTGAATGACAAATGAACTTTCAGGGAAATCTGACGATGAGGTTGCCTTTAATGCGCTTGAATTTATTTTCAAGGGACAAATGCAATTGAAAAGGCATATATATATAGAGTTCTAGAGAACTCCATGGGGTATCCAAATATATAGCTACTTTACTCAAAATGTCAATTTTGAGTAGCAAACCATCGAAAATAGTGAGTCTAACTATATTTTTCTGGGGGATATATGTCTCGTAGTCTTAAGAACAATATGAAAGTCTCAGCGCAAACGGATGCTTCCTTCCAGAAATATTAGATTTTCAAGAAAAACCTATGTTCTGATAGTGTGCTGAAATATGAGTATTTCTTGCAAGTTCATTATCTTGAGAAGGAAACATTTGTTAGCGCTGAAACTTTTACGATGTTCTAAGAACGACGAGACCTATATATGGGAAGTGTTTCAGCCTGAATTATGCCATTCACAAGTGGATAACGCTCTTGAATTTTGGAATTTTCAAAATCCAAAAATCCGAAAATCCCAAATCCGCTTTTTCCTCTTTGTATCCAGTTCATACCAAAAGTAGTGAGCCAGATATTTTAATTTAATATAGAAGACTTAAAGAAATTTTCTTTTTCTATTAACAGATTCAGCGTCTTTTACTCTATTTTTCTATGCTTTTCGATCACTATTCAAATGGCGTCATAATAATAAAATCTCAACAAAATCTGTTTCTTTCGCCTATGAGCTGGTACCATGAATGGGCGCTCGGACGGAATGTCGCGGACAATTTGTTGTGGACAAAATGCTGCATGGACATAATAGTGCATGGATCTTTCGTTGGAAACTTAGAGCTCCTCATGACTAATGATGTAAAAGAAATATGTAGATATAATCCTTTCTTTACATCGATAGCATAGCCTCGCGTGTAGTTTTACGCGAAGTTCATCTCTAGCCATGCTTCTCCAGCATTATTCGGTCGCGAGAGGTTATTAATGACGCGTTCATATACGTTCCGTAATTTACTATTAAATTTTGTGTTTGTACTTTCAGCTCCTACAAAATACATTTTACTGCTGTTCTCCATTCTAATGTATTAATAAAACCTCAATGAACCATCACGGGTTCCCCTTTTTTAGATTTGAGTGTTCTAATATTTGACATTCCTTGTGCTTTAGTAGAATGAAAGCAACTGAAACGATTGCTTTTCTATATATTTATATCAACAACTCAATTCGACAGATTAATCAGTTTAGATTCTAATTAAGTAAGCGGATTATTCTTCATTAAAAAAACAAACTTTTTCTTTGCAGTAGATTGTTCTATTTTATAAATATTAATCAATAGCCTGATTAGCTTTCACTCTTTTAAGTTAATTTTTATGCTAGAATAAGCTATATTCTCTTACGTTCATTTATAGTATATTTCACGAGAACATTGCCTGAAAATAACTATCCTATAGTTACAACGTTATGTACTACGACGTTCTCTCTTTGCAACTATTTGTTCACGCAACATTTTGTCTTGCGACATTCAGTCCGGTCACCCTATGAATGATCGTAAGTATTTTGTAAATAATGTTTGATCAAATTAAGATAGAGAACGGTGGTTTTCACTGTTAGGAAGAGAAGATGAGGACACATCGAATCGTATATTACTGATTTTTCTAATATCATTTATGATGTTTTTTGATTCAATGTTCTTACCGACTAGAAAAATGCTTTTTTTTGTGAAAAACAGGAAAACTAAAAAAGTTGGTAGCAAATTGTAGTATATGTTCGCCTAGAATAGGTGTTATTTCTAAATAATTAAGTTTAAAATTCTGCATCTTTCGTAACTTTTAGATCTTCAATTAAGGTTTTAAATGTGAACCTGATTATTGAAGATTCACTGTAAACAAAGTTACGAAATATATTTGATGTGTAGAAGGTCAACTAAAAACTTAGAAAGAACAAGTTAGAAAAACCAGTAATATACGGTTCAATCCGTATTCATCTCCTCTTTCTAATGGTGAAAACCATATTTCCCTATCTTAATTTAGTCAAACGTTATTTACAAAATATTCCTGAGCAGTCATGCTTATAGTATCAGTATATATGTGAAAGAAACATATTTTATCGAGATTTTATTATTACGATGCCAGTTGAATAGTGATCAAATAGCATAGAAAATACAGCAAGAGACACTCTATCTGTTAATAACAGAAGAAAATTTCTTCACGCCTTCTATATGAAAATAGAGTATTTGCGTTACTGCTTATGGTACGACCTAAGTACTTATTGAATTTCCAACACTTTTTTCGAAAACACAAGGATATTCTCAAAACTCGGAAGTCATATTCGTTTTCTAGGAAACGCTCCCACTTTTTCAGGTACTCGGAAACCCAGAAAGGTTTTTGGTGGAAAATTACCGGAGAGGCAAAGGTATCTATGGATATACATAGGGGTTCTTAGAAGGTTTTCAAGTTATCAGTGATTTTTGAAGAAATCTTTCCATTTTCGGATGCGTAGTTGCCTAATTCAAGTTCGAAAATAACTCATCTTTTCTAAATTTCATGAGTAACAAACCTAATCCAGGAAAGAAAAAGTATTTTCTTATGACAAAATAAGAAGAGCACATATCGAAAGCCGTAGCTCTGAAAGCAAAAATGTAGTAGAGATAGTTTTAGATATATATGTAACTTGTACGTCAAACATAGATAGGGTGTGTTCTGTAAGAGCAGGAAAAAAGAAAAAGAATTAGTTTTCTTAAGCTATATTTTATCTGCCATATGTGGATAGAGTATGTTGTGTAAGAGTAGGAAAAAAGAAAAAGAACTGCGTTTCTTTAGCTGTATTTAATCGGTCCTATATAGAGCGGGTATCTTCTGTAAGAATAGGAAGAAAGACAAAGAAATGTTTTTTTATTCATATTTAATAAGTTACAGTAAGTAGGGTATTCTCTGTAAGAATAGGAAAAAAGAAAAAGAACTAGTTTTTTTATTTGTATTTAATAAGTTACAACAAATAGGGTACTCTTGTAAGAGTACGAAAAAAGAAAAAAATAATTTTTTTTATGTAAAGGGTGTTTCAACCCCCTTCTCATTCTTTTACTACCTCTGCTGTACTCAGTTATGAAGAGGTAGTGAATATATCGTTCTGAAGAGTTCCATCTAATCTATCAATCAAAAGAACTTGTATACACTTTGCATGAATCGTATGAGACTAGTACATCAATCAAAATTTCGAAAATCAATTGTGAAAAGTATTTCTTGTTTTTTTTTCATTGTTGGTCCATCAACATTTTAAAAAATTAGTAGATATCCTGGAGAAAATGATTCTCTTTCGATCTGTGTATGACCGAGCTCACTAGCTCTCTTCGTTGAGAAGCTACGAGCATTTTCTCGAGAGTCTCGAAATCGGTCAAATCATCTCCGAAGACATTAAAAATAGATCAATATAAAGATGATCGACTATGATGATTATAGTAATGATGTTTTTTCTTAATTTAACTGAGATCGGAGCTACTAAATCAAGATTCCAACACTCCGTTGTTATGTTAGAAATTCAAGAATCTTAATTTAGCGACTCTAATCGCAATGAAACTAAAAACAAAGATCATCACTATAATCACCATAGTCGATTATCTTTATGTTGATCTATTTTTATTGTCTTCGGAGATGGTTTGGCCGATTTCGAGACTCTAGAGAAAATGCTCGTAGATCCTCAACGAAGAGAGCTAGTGAGCTCGGTCATACACAGATCGAAAGAGAATCATTTTCTCCAGGATAGCTACTAATTTTTTAAAATGTTGATGGACCAACAATGAAAAAAAAACAAGAAATACCTTTCACAATTGATTTTCGAAATTTTGATTGATGTACTACTCTCATAGAATTCATGCAAATTGTCTACAAGTTCTTTTGATTGATAGATTAGATGTAACTCGTCAGAACTATATATTCACTACCTCTTCATGATTGAGTACAGCAGAAGTAGTAAAAAAATGAGAAGCGGGCTGAAACTTATGAAACACCCTTTATATCCTCCGGGAAAGAAATAGTCAGACCCTCTATTTTGAATATATGTCCACTATAAGCCCATATCTTTGAAAAAGTAGTAACACATTCTGGAAACTCGTGTAGCTTTCTATCATCCTATATAATCGGTTTTAGTTTAGGCCTATTTATCAAAAAAATAAAATAAGTGCAATGGAGCTACCTTTATGTACAGATTCCCAGAGACGTCATTCTGTCAGTGTCATCAGAATGAGTTTTTAAAATTTGTTATCACTACACAATTACCTTTTAGAAAAAGTAGTTATAGATTTCGATAGAGCATGAAATGCTCTTTGATCCTGTATATTTATCTATTTTTTATATTGATTTATTTTTAAAAAAATTTGAGAACAACGAACACATAGTGAATCGAAAAGTATTAAAAATCTGCATATTTTTTGCTACTTAAATTCCAGACACCGCATTAATACATAGGATAACAGGATTTCAAACTCTATCAGAATGTGTAATTCCTGTTGTAAAAAATAATTCCTACACAAATAATAATTGAAAAAAAACTAAAAAGGTAGCGAAAAATGTAGATTTCTGATGCTTGTCAATTGAGGGTACATTCATTGTATCCAAATTATTGCTCAACAAATAAATGTAAGGCAATAACTAAATATATAGGATGATAGAGACTCTCAAACGATATCAGAATAAATAATTACTTTTCTCAAAAGAAGATTCTAGTGTGCAAAAGTTTAAAAAATCAGTTAAGGAGACAAACTCCTGTATGTAGAAATCTAGACAAGAGGGTGCCTTCATTGTTCTCAATTTATATTGACAATGACTAGATCGAAACTCAAACCTAATTATAAAGGATGATAGAATACTCTACGGACTTTCAGAACATGTAATTACTTTTGAAAAAATATGGATTTATATTCTAAGTCACATGTAAAGACCAAGGGAAATAAACTGATTAGTAGTACTAGTAATCAATTTGTAGTCAGTAGTAATCAGCAGTGATCATCAGTAACCACTAGAGAGACATGTCCCTTACTGCGGAACATTGAATGTGAAAATAAAATAAAAATAACAGTAGCACATCTAGGGATGGTATCAACTTTACTTTGAAATTTAAAGTTAAAGTTACAGTACTTATGGTGGGTAGTTTCTTTGATAGAATATCAAATTGGAATATATCTAGAAATCCTCAAGCTCTCTGGAGAGCAGATATCTAAGGCCTCTAAAGACCTATCTAGGAACATATCTAAGACCGTCCAAAGCCTACTTAAGAGCCATCACATCTAAACCACGACCGACGTTGCTCAATCAATGTCACTGATTTGAATAATTTTTTCACATCAGCTTGGACTAGTTAAGTTAGCAAGAAACCTAAAATTCAGCTTTAAAAGCTGAGTTGATCTCTTGATATAGTTGATACATGTATGAAAGAATAAATCTCATTTAATATAACTTATAATGCAATACTTTTCAGTAAATTTTCATTTTCAAAACAACGACATGAGTTATAACATAGATCTCTGTACCATAGATAACATTGATGATGGATTATTTTTCGATGATATTGAAAGTGTCCTCTCATCTAAAACTTCTGGGTTAGTGTTATACATCATTTCCAGAATAAATGATCTGTAGATAAGGCAAATTGCCCAAATCAGTCTGATACAGCAGATCGAGAGTAGTTTTATTTGAAAGAGTACATCAAACTGCATCGAATAACATTTTCAAAAAATCGTAATCTTGAATTTAGATAGCTCAAATTTTTCGAGTAAGGCCAAGAAGATCAAACTTGGAACTCGATTCTAACTATGCAGATTGACGATTTCCTTTCAAAGAATCGATTTAAGTGTTTCAGATGAAAGTCCGTGTCGAAAAATCTTTAAATTCAAAAGTTCAGTCCACTTGAACACACTTGTATTAAAATAATACAAGATTTATTTTTGCTGATAGTATATAGGATAATCTATATACTCCACGAATGTTTTTTAATAACCGTATTATGGTTAAAGTAAAACCAAAACATCTGAAATTTTTAGCATAAACTGTTTTCATGCGACCCTTCCTACAGCGAAAGCTGCAGGCTAACATTTAAACTTTCGGTTTTCTTCATCATCCTGAAACAATTATGGCAATTTCTTATAGGTAATTCGTAAAATATCAAGGTTCTCGAATCTTGATCTGATGCTCTACATGTATAAAGGACTGAATAATATAGTTTATCGTAAAAATTTCACATATTTTGGTTGCACTTTGACTGAGTTACGGATGTCAGAAAAACTGGATGGACTGCATATATCTACTGCAAAAATATATCTTGTATTATTTTAATACCTTTCTGGTTTTGTTTGAAAAAAATTGTGCTATCTAAATTCGAGATTACGATTTTTTGAAAACGTTATTCGATACAGTTTGATGTACGCTTTCAAATGAAACGACTCTCAACGTGCTGTATCTGACTGATTCGGGCAATTTGCCTTATCTACGGACCATTTTTTCTGGAAATGATGTATAACACTAATCCAGAAATTTTAGATGAGAGGACACTTTCAATATCATCGAAAAATAGCCCATCATCTACGTTATCTATGATACAGATATCTATGTTGTAACTCATGTCGTTGTTTTGAAAATGAAAATTTACTGAAAAGTATTGCACTGTAAGTAAATGAGATTCATTCTTTCATACATGTATCAACTATATCAAGAGATCAATTCCGCTTTTGAAGTTGAAATTTTGAGTTTCCTGCTAACTTAACTAGTTCAAGCTGCTGTGAAAATATTATTCAAATTAGTGATATTGATTGAGCAGCGTTGGTCGTTGTTTAGATGTAATGTCTCTTAGGTAGACTTTGGAGGGTCTTAGATACATTCCTAGATAGATCTTCAGGGGCCTTAGATATCTGCTCTCTAGAGAGCTTGAGGAGTTCTAGATACCTTTTCTAGATAGATCTTTAGAGATCCAAGGTACCTTCCTAAATAGGCGTTGAATAGTTGTAGATATCTCTCTAGATAGGCCTCGAGGGCCCTCGGTGCGTTCTCTAGATAGGTCTTGAAGAGTTCTAGGTACCTATTCTACAGAGAGCTTCACAGTTTCTAAAGATACTTCCACTAGATGCTCTACCAAAGACACTCACTAGCATACCTACTAGTTTAAGTTTCAGTTTTCTAAAGTTGAAATGTTGGAGTGTATCATCTACACTTTAAACTTTAATTAAAATGTTTTTAAAGTTAACTCTTTAAGGACTGTGGGACACATTCGCGCCGCACGAAATTTCCGTGCAAATGAATTTTTCTCTTCTATTTATGTTGAGCTAATACTAGAGAAACCATCCCGATTGCTACGAGAATCACCTATGACGCTAAAGGAATCATCTATGATACTGAAGGAATCGTCCGAAATGTGACAGGGATCACTTGAAATGCTAGAGGATTGCTTGAGATGCTTAATGCGTCACCTATGATACTAAACGCATGCATCGGTGATGCTTGTAAAATCCAAGATGATCCGTCTAGCATCCCAGACGATGCCTCTAATATCTCTGGTGGTGCCTCTAGCGTCTCAGATGATCTTTCTAGCATCCCAGATGATTTCTGCAGCAATCCAGGCGACCCCACAAATATCATAGATCATCGCTCTAATATCCTAGGTAATTCCTCCAACATCAACCCAACATAAACAGAAGAGAAAAAATTCATATGTGCGGAAGTGTCGCGCGCGGTAGTGTTGTTGCGCGGAAACGTTGATGAACCACGTATTTGTCCGATCTGTTTTTCCGTAAAGAAAATGTTTGCTCAAAATTAAATTATTATAACCTTTAAGGTAAATGGGTAGCCCACTACCATCTCATGCCATTCTTTTCTTTTTTTCTTCCTGCGATATATATCATTCTAAGATATCCTTCTTTCTTTCTGCTGATGTCGATAAATGCATGATTTCTTCGTCTTTTGTCTAAATGCATTATCATGATGTTTTTGTCAGATCATTTCGAATCAAATACGGCACAGTGATTGAAGAACCATTTTTAAATTTAAAAAGATTTCGTCTTGAAACGGTTAAAGGGGCCTTCTATTCATAATAATCACTGGTAATCAAGTAATCAGTTTATTCTCCATTGTAAATAGAGTATGGTCTGTAAGAGTAGGAAAAAAGAGAAAAGGAAAATTTTAGATAGATAGAAGCATAAATGATATATAAATAGGCATTCCACTATCTCTTTTACTCTTCTCTTAAACTCACGGTATGTCCATTGTCTTTATATGTCCTATAAATTTAAACTACTTAAAATTTTATCGTTTACTTTTTTTTCTAAACTTCTAGGATATAGTATATACATGTATGATTCATAAATAACATTGAAGAAAAATTTTATCTTTTCCTCTCCTCTCTTACTAAGAGGAAAATAGCGTATAAATTTTGATTTATCTTCGGATTGACAATATGCGTTCAAGTCTTCATCTGTATTCAAACTCGAATTAGACAATTTATGTCTCGAAGTTGAGTCACGCTTTCGGAAAATACGACTGAGGGTTTGTAAATTCGTTCTGTCATAAATCCATCGATTTTCGAGATTCGAAAACTCAAGGGATATTTCTAAAAACTCAACATGATTCTGACAAACCTTTCTGGTGACCTTACTGAATTTTGGAGACCATTTTTTGAAGATAATTCAATTTGAAAGAATACGCACTTGTTTTTAGATTGTACCAAGAGGAACAGAAGGAAAAATGGGCAAACTCGACGGAAAAGTCGCTCTTATTACAGGTGGCTCAGAAGGCATGGGTTTGGCAACTGCTCAACGTTTCCTTGCTGAAGGTGCAGAACATGTCTTTATCACTGGACGTCGGCAAGAGAAGCTTGACGAGGCGGTAAAAGAAATTGGTAGCAAAAAGGTGACTGCGGTACAAGGTGACGTATCCAAAATGGCTGATCTTGATAAGCTGTATGAGGTCATTAAAAGAGAGAAAGGCCGTTTAGACGTGCTCGTCGCCAATGCAGGTATAGCATTAATGGCACCATTAGGCGAAATTACTGAAGAGCACTTCGATTCTTTAATCAATGTCAATATGAAAGGAGTAGTGTTCACTGTTCAGAAAGCTTTACCACTCCTCGTCAACGGTGCGTCTATCATCTTGTTCGCAAGTGCCACTAGTGTGAAGGGGGTACCGAGCCTGAGTATATACGCTGCAACCAAGGCTGCTGTTCGATCTTTTGCTCGCACCTGGTCGGTGGATTTAAAAGATCGCAAGATTCGGGTGAATGCTCTGAGCCCGGGAGCAATTGAAACAAACATGTTGGCAACACAGGGAGCAGCAGGGGCAGGGGCAGGAGCACAGTACAGCGAGTATATCAAAGCTACCGCACCATTGGGTCGTTTTGGCGCGCCGGATGAAATTGCCAAAGCTGTCGTCTTTCTCGCTTCGGACGATGGCAGTTATGTAACTGGTAGTCATCTTTTTGCCGATGGAGGCATGTCTCAAATATAAACATTTACTTAATGACTCTAATCACTAATAAAATAGATTGATTTGATTTCAAACTAAAATTAATATTTACATAGATTTAACATTTGGCTTTTTTATGATTCGATGATATTGTGCATGAAATTATTGACAATAAAAAAGTTCATACAATATTCAATTAATAAAGCCATAAATTTCTGATTTTTTATTCCTATTTTTGCAACGACAATTACTTATTTATATCCATGAATAATCATAGGTCTTGTTGATAAATCATCGAAGAGTGAAAGACAATTGATAGTTTAGTTGATTAATTTTAATAAATTTAATGAAGAATATGAATAAATTAGAGCTTTCGATATTTCA
>JAJEKB010021442.1:542635-618724 GCA_022393335.1 Macrotrachela quadricornifera | reverse complement strand
TAAAAATTAGTCAACTAAACTATCAATTGTCTTTCACTCTTCGATGACTTATTTATATACAAATATCTTCATTGCATAAAAAGATCTATTTTGCAACAGATTGTTGAGAACTGTTTTCCAAAGTATTCACAATATAGATTTCGATTGATAGTCACAATTTTGTTTCTTTCAATAGCTCAAACTCGCTGATTGTGTCGACCGTTAGCGATGACGAGTGTCCTCGCTACTGTTTCTCTTTCCTCCTCTGCAGTATATCATTCTTTTTCCGTTTCTTTTTCTTTTTCGCATACATTGATTACAGTGTAGTTTTTCTCTTTATCCGCGTACAGAATCTTGTTTTTTTCCACTGAGAGTACTCATATCGACATTATTCGTCGACGAACTATCGATGTTTGTGCTCTATAAAGAGTGTTCCAGAAATACTGAAACGATTTTAAAGTTCATTATTCACGCGTTTAACAAAAGCAAAGTCTTGAAAACTCTGGCGGGTTGTTTTACATACTTAGTATTACATATCTACAAAATTTCGGGTATTAGTAAAACACGCGAAGATCTACGAAGACCCAAAAAATCCAGAAAACCTTATCCGGAAGCTATTTGCACTACAGCCATCCACAGATCTGTAATGCCGCCAATCCAGTATCAAGCAGATAATTCACCGTTTCAGGACCTTTATCATTGTACAGTGGAGATAGTCTCTGGATAAAATTTTTTGATTTTTTTAGGTCTTCCTAAACGAGGGTGGCTCTTCATGGGCGTATTTGCTGTACTTTTGGGTCTTCGTGCTTTCGCCGAAATTACAGATTTAGCACATTAGTCTATATGATGTAACTGTTTGAATAAAGATTTGACTTTTTTTGGATTGTCGTAAACGATAGTGGCTCTTCGTGGGAGTATTGCCCGTACTTTTGAGTTTTCGTGAGTCTTCGTGTGTTTTACAAATACCCTATATGTGACAGGAAAGGGAAAACTCTTATGACAGCATCTAAAGGAGATGCATGTCATAATAGTTACTACACGAATAATAATTGAGTTTTAAATTCTAATACAGTATTTGTGACAAAAATCAATTTTTTTTTACTTCAGATTTTTGTCGGCAGAATAAATTTTCGGCAAAGTGCACCTGTTAGCAAAATGCGCTCTCCATTTGTACAGTATAACGTTAGTTCAATTATTTCAAGAATGATAACTTCGACCTCGACGATTTATCTCATACTGAAAGGTCACTAGAGGTGGATATGGATCTCTTAAAGGAGCTTAGCGAAGAATATTCTAGATTTATTACATGGTGTGTGGCAGAGTGTCTTGGGTGCTCTCATATTACAGTGGAAACACATCTGTACAAACTAGAAAAAACATGAAAATATGGAGTTTGGCTGCTACATGGTTTTTCACCACATCAGCTTCAACATACAGTTGATGGTTGTATAGAATTAATGATGTCTCATTGCAACTACCAATGACTTTATAATCTTATTGCCGGCGATGAAAACTAGGTGTTGTATGTTAACCACACGCACAAGTAGCAGTGACTGGGAGCTGAAAAAAAATGTATCAACACTCAAAGATGACCTTAACCAAAAAAGATTATGCTGAGCGTTTAATGGGAAGTAAGAGAGATTATTTAATGGAAACTTCTTCTAACAAATTGTACTATCACTGCTGATCTCTACTGCCAGCAATTAAACTGGGTTGCAGCAAAACTTCAGAGAAAGCAGGATAGAATTTAGTTTTTACATGACAATTCTAGACTCCATACGGCAAAATTAAAGCGTAAAAAATTATTAAAGCTCGGATAGGTTACGGTTCCACATCTAGCTTATTCTACAAACTTGGCTTCTACGGACTATCCTTTGTTCTGTTCTCTTTCTAACCATTTAAAAGAGTAAAAGTTCGACGACGAAAACAAGCTGGAAATGGATCTTTTCAAATTTTTTGCCCAAAAGTCACAGGACTTCTACAAACGCGAGATCCTTTCGCTACCAGAGCATTGACGACAACTCATAGATAGCAATGAGACATACATTGTAGAAAGCTAGTTGTATTCTTGATATTAAATAATAAAAAGAAGATTTTCAAAAGAAAACGGCAAAAATTTCTTGCCAACCCAATAGTGTAGTACAAGGGAAGGCCTTGTATGTTCATAGATTCCTGCTGTCATTATTCGATGTATATATCTACGTTCATTGCCGTACCGGTCTGGCAACGTCCGCTCTGTAGTACCTGTAGCAGGTTAAGGGAAGTCTTTCTGGTCACACGCACACATATAGGATGGAGGCATAGTAATCAGAAAACGTTTATTCAGCAAATCAAAAAAACGTTACATTTTCTTTCCAATATTTTTCAGATGTTTTTTTATAGTCCAAAAGATGAGGATGATTTGGAGGCAACATCACTTCTGCAATTTCTAATGCTTGTTCAATATTTTTCATTGCCATCCTATAATCTTGTGTAGCCAAATATAATTTCGCCATATTATGATATATAACAGCGATATCAGGATGATTTTTTGGTAGTTTGTTTTTACGAATTTCTAATCCTTGTTGAAAATAAGTCAATGCTACTGAATAATCTTGCATTTCTCGATAAGTTTCACCTAAATTTATGTATGCTGTGGCACATTTCAATGGATTGCATTGAACATTTTCTTGAAGATTTAATACTTTTCGTTGAAATGAAAGTGCCATTTCATACTTACCAATCAATCGATAGACATCCCCAATATTACTTAATGTTATACCCAAATCTGAATGCTTCTCCGGCAATACTTTTTGATTTATTGCGAGACACTTTTCGAAATAATCCAGTGACTTTGTGTAATCTTTCATATCACGATAAACTTTCCCAAACAATCTATATGTTGCACCAAATGTGGGACTATCTTCTTCTAATACTTTTTCCTGAATTTCGAAAGCAGTTTGAAGAGCTTTTAACGCTGCTATATAGTCACCCATTTTCTCGTAAGTTGCTGCAAAATACAAGTAACTGCTAGCCAAATGAGGATGGTTTGGAGGAAGAGTTTTTTGTTGAATTTCAAGTGCTTTTTCGAAAAACGAAAGCGCTTTTGAGTACTCTCCCATATTTCTATACAACTCACCAAAGTCATTATACGATTCAGCGAGATGAGGATGATTTGGAGGCAGAGTTCCTTGTCGAATTTCAAGTGCCTTTTCAAAAAACGAAAATGCTTTGGAATACTCTCCCAGGTTTCGATACACCTCACCGATGTTATTGTAGGAGGTAGCTAAATCAGGATGATTTGATGGAAGAGTTTTTTCGGCGATTTCAATTGTTTTTTCGAAGAATGAAAGTGCTTTTGAGTATTCCCGCATGTTTTGATACAGGTCGCCAATGTTGTTATAGGACATAGCTAATTCAGAATGATCTGAAGGAAGGGTTTTTACTCGAATTTCAAGTGCCTTTTCGAAAAAGAAAAGTGCTTTCGAGTATTCTACTATATTGGCATAAACGATAGCGATGTTGTTGTAGAAATGAGCGAGATCAGAATGATTTGATGGAAGTGTTTTTTCAGCGATTTCAATTGTTTTTTCGAAGAATGAAAGTGCTTTTGAATACTCGCCTATGTTTCGATACAGATCGCCGATGTTGTTGTAGGACATAGCTAAAACAGGATGATTTGAAGGAAGAATTTTTATTCGAATTTCAAGTGCCTTTTCAAAAAACGAAGATGCTTGTGAGTACTCTCCCAGGTTTCGATACGCCTCACCAATGTTGTTGTAGGAATGAGCTAGATCAGGATGATTTGGAGGAAGAATCCTTTGTTGGATTTCCAACGATTTTTGGAAAAATGAAAGTGCTTTTGAGTATTCTCCCTTGTTATAATGTACTCTAGCAATATTGTTGTAGGAATGAGCCAATAAGGGATGATTTGGAGGAAGAATTTTTTGTCGAATTTCAAGTGCTTTGTCATGATATGATATAGCTTTCTCAGAATCACCTTGGTTACATTTGACATTCCCAAGATTATTGTAATAATGTGCTTTCTCACGCTCCTCGGATGTCTGCTCGAGCAGTACTTTGTATAGTTCTTCAGCTTTGTCAAATTGACCTATTTTAACTAGTAGTAGACCCAGCCGTTCCCATCCTGTTGTTCCATCAGCTTCATCTCGTATTTGATTGGTAAGAATGCGAAGTTGTTCATCATCATCTGAAGTAAGTTTAAGATCTACCTGATAAAGCGAATTGTTCTCGTCAATTTGTTTAATTTCAGCGATACGAAAAATGGTGTGCATAGAGAAGAGAATTTCTGCTTTATTCTGGAAGTAACTCACTTCTTGAATGGAGGCGAATGGAGCGGATGACACGGAAGGATCAATCGTCATTTTATAGAGGATGCCGACTGTGTTAGCTCTTGTTAAGGCACGATTAGCAAAGTCGAGGGAAACATGTTGATCTGTACTGGTGGACAAGAAGTTGTTGAAGGAGATTAGTCCACCTTTTGTCTTCTGAAGTTTTTCAAAATCTGTTTTTAATAAACCTTGGCCCCGATAGAGAGTAAAAGACTGCCCATGATAACTATTGACCTGTTTTCGATTTAATTCTTCAAGTTGACCATGAAGGTCACGAATAAAGAAGCCCATATTAATAATTGTATCGGCTTCTAACTTGCGAAGTGCTTGATTGAGCATTGGGTACGTGAAACATTCACGTGTATACCACCAAATCGATGTTTCTGGACGATAATCACGTTCGAATTCATTAATAATAGTTAATTCCGTCATATTGTCCTTGTAAAATTCGCGGCAGTACTTTGCCAAATCTCTGATAGATTTTTCATCATGTTCCATTTCAAGGAGAATTTCCTTGAATAGTTGTGTATACATGAAGGAGGGCTCCAATCGGTCCAGATTCCGTCTGGAAGCCACTTCATTAACCGTAACAAAGCTCATGGCAATAGAATCTTGATTGCACTGCTTGGCAGCTAGTTGCAGTGCTTCGCATATGGATGTAATTTCCGTGTGTACACCCTTGATTTTTGTCCATGGTTTTGTCCATTGTTCATGCCGTGATTTATTGTCACAAAAAATGAAGATAGCATCGACCTGTGGCAGGGCATGAATATCAGGAACCAAATGTTGACCTAATGAACCTGAAGCGATAACGAACGCTTTTTCATCATCGATACCATTCAGGAACTGAATGCATTGATCCGATTGCGTAAAAATGTTTAAGTCGTTGACGACACTTCGTAATTGAACTAGTGTATCTTGACAATCGTTGTTGGATTGATCAATATTAGCGTCCACCCAGATGAGCAGGAAGTTTTGAACTAGACGTTGTCTTCGATGGATAGTATTAGACGATGCTATTGTTGTTGTTGTTGTTGTTGTGGCACTCTTAGATAGAAGAAGTCTTTCCATTGAATTAATTTCATCCATAGTGCTTAAAAGCTAAAGTTCTTACGACGATTGTATGTATTCTGTAAATGTAATAAATACGATCGGCAACGAAAAAGAGCTCTTGTATTTATATAAACATTGGTGCTACCTAGAAGTTCGATAATCAATGAAAAAATGTGTTTAAACTTAGTGAAAATAAAAATCGTAAGAATCACACATTTTATTGCGTTCGATTTCTGTATTCAGTGAACTCCTACGAACAACAATATATTCCACAGATTGAAGTTACTTAAAGGATAGTTTAGATGAATGCCAAGCTATTTCAATTTTTCTTCATCTTGTAACAAGGACTTGTCGGTTCAATTTTGCTCTGGAGAATTATATACCTAATTAAAAGGAACTTGGTGTCAACTTCTACAGAGAATAATTAAACTATTATCCATTTCAGAAAATAAGTTACTTGGGTAGAGTTTTCATAACTTTTGAAAAGGAAAGGATTGAGACCGGTGATTTTCACGTTGAATAGAACCAGTCAGAGCACGTATTACTATGAAACAACCAGATCTTTAAGTAAAGTCTGTTACGGAAAACCTCTGAACACAAACTTGTCGAGTTTTACATTATCTGAATTTAAGTTCGATCGTAACTTTCAACTGGTGGAATAGATAGCCTTTATCGAGATCTATAAATCTAGACTAACTTCATGTCTGCATCTTTTACTGGTCAAAAGTTATAGCTAGTTTTCGGAAGAGTGTTAGCTTCCATTTGGACATGGGTAAAAGTTAAAAAACACTCGGCATGTCAGTTAATACATATGCTGAATATCGGGTCTGTGCTTTTAGTTGTGCTTCACGCTCGCAAACCTGTTTGATATATCAAACAGATTTGCGAACGTGAAATACAGCTAAAAGCAAAGACTCGATATTCAGCATTTGTATTAACCGACATGCCGAGTGTTTTTTAACTTTTACCCATGTCCAAATGGAAGCTAACACTCTTCCGAAAACTAGCTATAACTTATGACCGGTAAAAGATACAGACATGAAGTTGGTCTAGATTTGTAGATATCGATATAGGCTATCTATTCCACTAGTTGAAATTTACAATCGGACTTAAATTCAGATAATATAAAACTCGATAAGTTTGTGTTCAGGAATTCTCTATGACAGACTTCACTTAAAGATTCGGTTGTTTCATAGTACTTAGAGTGATCCAAAAGTAGTGGCGAAGGTACTTTTTTTTATGCTACTGAATCATTGTTCAACTAAGATCCTAATAAGAAAATTTCTATAAGAGCATTTTTTGTTGAAACTAGTTGGTAGCATCGAATCATAATGGGTGTGACACTTTTAGATCTCACTTTATTATCACTTAACATGTTATATTAAAAACACAAAATATATCAGAAAATACAGCGTGAAAAGCTGTACAACTTATATAGAACCGCTTGTTTCGTAGTTGCACCTTTTCGCTTTCAAAATGGATAAAACTTCGAGCTAGGAAATTTCAACGTTGCGAAAACAAGATTGCTCTTTCAGTAAAAGGCAATTATTTTTTTTCCATTTCATCTTTCTGTTATCTGATATGTTTCATTTGAAAACAAAATTCACCGCAAGATGCAACGTGAAAAGCTCTACAATTTACAAAGAACTATTCCGAAAAGATGAGATAGAAAAAACCAAAGTCCTCTTTTATCAAAAAACAATCTTGTTTTCGCAACGTTGAAATCTGCTAGCTCGGAGTTTTTACCATCTTGAAAACAAAAAGTGCAACTACGAAATACGTAGTTCATTATAAATTGTAGAGCTTTTTACACTGCATCTTGTGATATATTTTGTTTAATATAATATATTAAGTGGCACTAAAATGAAATGTAAAAGTATAGAAAATAGAGCGAAAGGCGGTCTATCTTTCCATAAAAAAGAAAACTTCTTTAAGCTTTCTAGAAGAAAAAAAGTACCTCTGGCACTACTTTTTGATTATCCTAAGTAGTATTCGTCGAAGAAGTGGATTTGTCCGTGTCACCTAAGGTTGGTGAGTTGGAAGACGAGCTTGATTCACTAGGTGAGGGTGTATGATCAATTTTCACCTTCTTCTTTCTCCGAGTGACCTGTGTGAGATGGTCACCATTTCCATTTCCATTTCCATTTGCATTGTTGTTGAGAGGAAGAGGAGCATCTGCACTAGATGTCGTCACTTGCTGATGGAGAGACTTCGAGTTCACTTGTGATGAGTGGTGCTTGTAGGTAAAACTTGGATGATTATCATTCAACAATTTTACAGTATACGGATAAGTCGCTTTTCTTCTCTTGCTATATGTATCTTTTACTATCTCCAAACGTTTTCACACATCTAGTAGGACTTTTAGTGAAAAAACTTTTTACGCTTTTTATGTCTATTCTTTGGAAGAAAAAGTCTTTAGACTTCTTTCTCCTTTTTCTCTCTCCCATATTATGGGTAAAAAAAGACTCAAACGTTTCACAATCTACCTCTTCAACACCATCTATCCGCCGTAGTCTATCTTCCAATAATATTGAAGGTGGATTCTCTGCAATGATGAATGATAAAAAAGGAGAAGAATCAATCGGTAACCATCGATAAACCATCTCATATACATCATGATATGGAGAAATCTAACTTAACTGAAAATGTTCCTGCTGCACCTATTGTAGTTCAAGATACTACACTAGCAACAAGTCCTACTGCTCATCTACCTATGCCTGTTCAACCAATTCCTGTAATAAATGATTCTACACGTTATGCTCTGAGTAGATTTCCTTTTCCTCCGTTCTTAATTAGGTTTATTTCAGGTAATGTGTTACCTTCTCATATGAAAAAAGAACTTGCTCTGTTCTGCAAACAAACTCATCAAATAGATATTCAAATCTTAAACTGTCGTTCATTCTGATCAACTAAAAATACTCATGAACATGATTTTCTTCTTTATTTAAAAGATGCTCAATCGTTTTCTTCGTTACTTGCTATTAATCATTGACCTCCATTAATTAAAAATCAACATTTCTTATTACCTTCGCTTCCATCCGTTCCTCCTCAACTTAGCTTATTAGTAAAGAATGTTAATTTAACCATTAATTTTAATGATTTCTGCTCGGATATTAAATCTCCTTATCCGAACAAAAAATGTCATTCGTATGAAAAACAAATTTCAAAGTCATATCAAAATGGTAAAAATTGAATTTACATCATCTCGTATGCTGTTGATGAATATTTCGCTCAATTTTAAGTAATTATTTGTTCAAAATGTTCTGATATCGGTCATTTTCGAAATGTTTGTATACAAATTAAAACTACATGTAAAATTTGCTTTGAACTTATCGACAATCAAGAGCAGCATAAATGTTAGAACCTAGTTAAATGTTCCATTGTGGTGTTAAATGGGACCTTCGAAATATATAGTGGAAGACTTACCGAGATTTTCGGAAGTTGTAATGCTAATGTTCTTTTGCGCTTTGACCTTGACGCAAACGCACATACTATTTTTTTTTCATAAGACCCTTACTGCAGTCAAGGGGAACAGTAGCATTTTTCTGATGTTAATGTGATCAAAAAATCCCGTTTTATTTACTAATAAGAATAAAATTTCGGCATTTAAGTATAATACGTATATGTATGCAAATATCAGTGGATATTTATTCCTCATTACAATAAGACACCCAAAGAAAAGCAAAAAGAGAGGAAAAACCTTGCAAGAACGAAACACAGGTAATGACGAGCGTATTTGTGCGAACAAAAAATTGCCTGCGTGATCATAATGTCGTGGTCCATTGATTCATGTAAGCAAATGTAAGTTTGAAAAAAAAAGTAATTGTATCAACGATAAATACTAAGTAAAACGTGTTGCGAGTACGCAAAGCAAAACTCATACGCTCCAATATTACTTATCAAGTACGTGTATCTAGTTTCCAACATTGCTAGGTTAGCAATAAAATTAAAGTTGAAAGTCAAGAGTAGTTACACACAAAACTGTCCATGGAAATGAGGCATTTTAAGTAAGAGACAGTGGTTTCAAGAAAGTTCCCATTGAAAGTGCTCAGCACATGCAATTGATAATCTAGATTGAGATAACTCGTACAGATAAAACAGTCTTATCGCTGAGGCAGACAAGAATTTGCAAAAATGTGTTTAAATGCTTAAACCGGAATCGCGATTGCAATCCATTCGCGCTCATTATAACAACGCGTTTTTTGCGTTTAATTTTCACTTTTAGAGCGTGAAAACGGCGACAAATTTCAGTTTTCAGTGTTAAAACTAGGGGTGGCACTTTACAATTATAAACACTTTAACTTTAAGAAATTTAAAGTTAAAGTGCTTGTGTCATAGGTAAGAAATGACCACGCTTAAAACTTCGGTCCCCACATGGCTATCCACGAGAGGAATTGGGGTCATTATCTGACTACTCTACGAGGGGTACTTGTCTCCTCATATGATCATTCTGGGAAGAGTATTTGGGTCTTTATATCCCTATCATAAGGGGAATGCTTGGGTCTTCATATGGTTATCTTAGCATGGGTGCTTGGACCCTTATGTAGCTGAGGGTGAGGGAGGTACTTGGGTTGTCATCTTGCTGTTTTGAAAGAGGGGGTCCCCATTGTGATAGCTTCAGAGGCATTGCACATAAGCCACGACCAACGTGACGCAATCCATGCAAGCAATTTAAGATATTGTTTTCAGCATCGATAGCTCTAAGAAAGTTAGAAAGAAACGAAAAATTTCAGCTCAAACGGATGTGGTATTCTGAAGATACAGACGATACAAATACGAGAGAGTATGTGACTTTTTGTGCGTTTTCAAATGCAATACTTTCGAGTAAAATTTCATTTTCTAAACAATGACTAAAGGTATAACAGGAATTTTTCACCATACATACTATAGACTATGGAATATCCTTGGATGGAATTGAACCTAAGTTTTCACTAGATACATTGCGGCTGATGTAATATATCATTTTACGGACATAAGATTTTCCTGTATGAAGCAAAATCTCAATATCAAACGAATTGGCAACATTTAGGCTACCCTCATGGAAAGAAGTAGATCAAATGCATGGGATGCGGTTCTCAGAAAGTTCTAAGATTGGATTTTGCTACAGAAAGCTTTTTCAACAAGATTTCGTGATTTTTATCAACGAGTTCCCATCTAGGAAAATAACCTTCCACAATATTTTTCGATCTATCATCATCATAAGTTCTCGTTCTCAAAATGGGAGTTATAACTGCAATCCATAATGAATGGCTACGTGTTGTATCTTTTTTTTGCATCATCTAATACATCTTATTGAAACAAACAAAATATACCAGAAGATGCATGGTGAAAACCTGCACGATTTACATAAGACCGCTTTTTTATATTGACACTTTTGTTTTTCGAATGCGCAAAATTCTCACCTACCGAATTTTATCCTTGCAAAAGGGTAATTGTTTGATACACAACGAAGTCATTTTTTGTTTTTTGTCTTTTGTCTTTTCATCAGTTGACATGCTTTATTAAAAGCAAAATAATACATAGCAGAAGATGTAACGCCAAAAGGTCTACTATTTACATGATACAGCTTATTTATTAACGCAGGTTTTTCTTTCAAAGGAAGAGGAACATTTCATGGGAGAAATTTGAGTCGCTGCAAAAAAAATTACTGTTTCATCATCTAAGCAACTTATGTTTTGCTACTTCATCTTTTATCATGTGATATGCTTTACATAGGATTGACCAAAAGTTTGTAGAGTAATACCTTATGATAAGCTTTAAGTAATTTGCTTTGTATATCGTCTGATAGAGGAAAAAAAAGCTCTATCTTTCTATACCATTTGATCACTATTCATCTAATATTATAATAATGAAATTTTCATAAGAACTATTTTTGTTGACACCCAGTTGGTTATTTTAAATTATAATGGATGCAGCACTTTTGAATTTCATTTTATCATTTTGTCGTTAATTAACAAGCTATTTTAAAGACTAAAGTATACTAGAAGAGGCAGCGTGAAAAGCTCTATAATTTATAAAGAACTACTTATTTATAGCTGTATGTTTTTTGTTTTCAAAATGAGCAAAACTTTGAGCGACTATATTTCGACGTTACGAAAATAGGATCATTTTTTTTCTTAAGAGTTGTATTCGTTATTGTCTATGTCACCTTCTTATAGCTGTTCTTTGTCAATTGTAGAGCTCTTCGCGCTGTATCTTTTAGTGTTTTTTTTTTTTTTTTAATACAAAGTATTAAACGATGATAAAATGGGATACAAAATGCTCCACAGATTATGATTTGAAACAACCAACTAGGTGTCAACAAAAATTGTTTTTATGAAAATTTCATTATTATAATATTAGATGAATAATGATCAAATAGCATAGAAAGATAGAGCTTTTTTTCTCTATTAGACTTTATACAAAGCAAATTACTTAAAGCTTATCATAAGGTATTAAGGTATCACTCTACAAACTTTTGGTCAACCCTAAGTATAAAAGGAAAAGTCAAGTATACCAGAAAATGTCGTGCGAATAGCTCTAAAATTCTCAAAGGAAAACTCACTTATCAGTGCATTATTTGCTTTCGAAAAAATTAAATTTTAGTTCGACACTTCTCCCCGTTGAGCAAAAACCAGTTGGTTCTACAAGAAGAACTATTACTTTTCGTTCGACCATAGTATTTTTATTACGTAATGTTTTTGTAAAGAAAACAAAATATACTAGAAGATGCAGTGTGAAAAGCTATATATTTTACAGTAATGTTTATTATAATCTTTTTCTGCTACAACAAATTTCTCTTCAATCAATTTCGGTACGTTCGAAATATGAGCGCTCGACATTCTGCTCGTTTTTAAAACAATCGATGACATCGACCGCGTAATGTCTCCGCATACAGCGCGACCAATGCCCAAGCAGCGTCCGCCGCTGGAATGATCAGGACTCAAGTACTCCTCCTAGGATTGCTTTATGAGAAGCCAAGTTCCTCTCTGAGGATAGCCAGATGAGGACCGAAGATCTAGGCACAGTCGTTCCTGACCCATGACACAAGCACTTTAACTCGAAGTTTCCTACAGTTAAAGTGTTAAAGTGATCACTTTAAGCTTTAAAGTTAAAATTTGAAGTAGCCACTTTAAAGTGAAAGTTAAAGTCCCATCCCTAGTTAAAACGCGCTTTTATTCTAAAATTTGAAAACAATTCGTTTTAACACTCATTTTTTGAATTTTTCACCGTTTTCACGCTCTAAAACTAAAAATTATATGCAAAAAACGCGTTTCTTAGTTTTTATAATGAGAGTGAATAGACCACAATCGTGGTTTCGACTTTAGCATTTGAACGATCTTTCCCAAATTCTTATCTGTTTGGGAAGGGTTTAGGAAAGGATTTTAAAGATGTAACTATACGATACATGGGTTTGGGAAAGGGTTTATGAGATGTTTCTATATGGTGCAAGGGTGTAGGACAGAGTATTGGAGATGTTACTGTACGGTACAGAGTATTAGGGATACTTATGATGATAATGTACAGACGCGCCATCAAAACTTAAGACTATGAAAGTATGATAAGGGTCAGTTCAACATTTCATAATAACCAAATCGCAGAATAATTTTAAGAAATCTTTCCCATTTAGAAAATACTGATTGGAGTCAGCAATAAAGATTAGTAGAAGATATAATTCGTTTTGCGAAAAATAGAAAAACGCATCTTACTACAAAATCATGAACCTATTTTCTTAAATTTCAAAATAATACACGCTTCTTGTAAAGGATAGATTAATATACCTTTGACGGGAGAATAGTAAACCCTTTTGAGTAAATATCAAGATAATAAACTCTTTTTATTTGCATATACCCTTACTTTTATAAACTCCTCGGCTCTTAAACCCTTCAGAAGTTTATAAAAAACTGCAGAAAGGGCATGAGTTTATTATTCTACCCTTTTTATAATGTCATTTTCTGCCGCTTAGTTATTAAGACTCGTGTTTGATTACCAGAAAATGCTTTCCAAAATCCTTGCTTTTCTAGGTAAAATCAGAAACCAACTAGCCCGTATTAGAAAGCCATCTCTGTAAGAGCGATGCCAGTTTCTATAACAGAAGGCTATGGTCTTTTATTGTGGAAGAGTTAACAATCTTTCCGTTTTCTTCGACCAGTTCCGGTTGGAAATGCACACAAACAGTTGCGGAAATCATGAGTTTATCCTTATATAAAAGTATGCACATTTGACCTTGTTGACGCATACTCGAATAGTATGATAAGTAGCTACGTAAATGAACGCTAAGTGTTTGAGCAAAGATAGAAGCCATATATTTATGTAAATAGGCATTATGTGAGTACCAAATATCAGGATATTTGTAAAATATGCGGACAACTATGAACACTTCGAAAGGAAATGTAGCTTAATTCTATTTATCTAGGCAGATAGAACTCGATGAGTTGTGTTTACGAACACCTACAAACACCTACTTCAAATGGACCAGAAAAGAGATTCGAAGGGTAAAAGTCAAAACTTTTTATGCTAACACCTACTAATATATCGTCAACATGCTTGAAAATCTATGAACAT
This sequence comes from Macrotrachela quadricornifera, assembly GCA_022393335.1. Lineage (NCBI taxonomy): Eukaryota > Metazoa > Rotifera > Eurotatoria > Philodinida > Philodinidae > Macrotrachela > Macrotrachela quadricornifera. The sequence continues at coordinate 604,817 of JAJEKB010021442.1, read as the reverse complement.
CTGTTATTTTTAATTCTCTTGATACTAAAGTGCTAAATAAACTGTTTGTTCTTAAAAATAAATACTCAAAAACTCGAGTTTTTCAAGGGGACGATGAGTGAAGGCAAAGCTGGTATATGAATGCTTAGAAAAAGTCTATTTTTTGAAAATATTTATTTTTTAGAAAAAAACAGTTTATTTAGCACTTAAGTACCAAAAGAATTGGAAATAAGAGATATTTATAGATTTTCAAGCATTTTTTTAGAGGTGTTCGTAAGTGTTCACGTATTTTTCAGATACTCCAAATATCCAATGAATTGCAATGTTTATTTCTTCAGGATCTGTTGAAGTTTTTCATTAGTTCTCAGGCTTCCTTTAGTCGTCGAATGGAGAAAATTAGACAAAAAGAAGATATTTGAATGAGAGGGATGCTGAAGATAGCACTTGAGGCGGTGATCTTACTATGAGTGAAGGCAACCTTTTCAGGTTGGGATAGAATTGGAAGTGGTACGATTTTAGACCGACCAGTTTGTTTATTGATCGGTTACTATTAGTAACTAACCACTCCAATTCAGTCTGACATAGTCAAACCGGTATTGATCATAAAAGAATCCAGACGGTTCTATTTCTATTTAATGAGTATAACTTTCTTTTGCCAAACCAGATCAATAAAAAGCCACCATTTATGGTTCAAAAAACAGCTCTTATACCGACTGCATGTTAACCATGTACGACATGTCACGAATAGTCAAAGCCATCGCATTAGTATTCGTATACAGGCTAAATTTTTATGACTTTCGTATCTAGGACAAAGGCAGTGCAAGTTCTGCAACAAAAGAACCAATAATAAAAATGGATAAAACCACAAAATATGGCAAAAAATCAGGTATGTTAATCAAAACGATAGTCAAAATAGTAATCCATAGTTCATGATCATGATAGCTCTTTCCTAAACAGATCAAATAGTTAAATGTAGAAAGTTTTTGAAATAATATTGAACAGATAAATCGATATGTTACGTTTTCCGATGTTCAATGCATCGTTGAATATCAGTATTTATATGAACTCTTCATGGCCATGTCTAGTTTTATCTAAGATCATTCTTTCTCTTCCCATCAACCGAATAATTCGTCTGTTCCATCTCAGATCCTATATGACTCTATATAAATATAAATCTTTTCTACACTCAAGATATAAATATTCGTAGACTGAATACTACAGTTATCTCTGTACGGGACAAAAATCGAATAATCTTTTACGAAATAAATGTTACAATTATTATCTCTTCCTGTTTTTTTTTCAAAAATAAGTTCTGTGAGTAAAAAAAACGTTTTATTTTTCACCTGATTTCTGTATAATTTATCAACTTTACCGGAAAATGAGTAGGTTTACATTTAACTTTTCTTGTTCATCTTTCTTCTTCAAAATCGGAATAAAATACACAAAATTTTCCTGATCAGAGTCAAGCAATTTATGAACTCATAATTCAGTTTCTAACTACACGAAAAAATTTTTAATGGATATGGAATTAACTTGACTGAAGCTTAAAGATAAGAGTGATGTAAAATGAATGAAGTAAGTTATATGAAAATATTACAGGATATTGTATCGATAGACTCACTGGGTATGCCTCCAACGGGTACCTCTGCAAGTCATACTTTGACTCGATGTGTGGATCTTTGAGACACAAAAGGAGCTCGATTCACAGGTTGAGAATGCAGTTTTGTATGACTTATCAAAAAATACAAGATGTACGATGGAAAGTTTAGTTTTTACAATGGTGAGATGCAAAACTTGGCTACTTGCCTCGAGGTTAACTCAAACATTGTAAAGATCCAGTATACATATCTCATCGAAATCGTTACTAAAGGCATAGTTTTGACTACAGTCTCTATCAATGATAGCAGAACTTTGAAATACTTTTTTTCTTTCTTAAAATGGAACAGAAGTGACTTTTAACGTGAATCAGTCTGCAGAACGGATTAGAGATAGTCATTTTTCTCGCCACATACTGCAACAGTCATTACCAGTTGCGTCTCATAAAAAGAAAGCGATCAAACACATCTTTAGACTACTTCAAATACTTGGAACTTTCATTTAGAAGCTCAACAATTTGTTACACCTGGCACTAACGAAAAGCTTCGTGGAACTTATTCATTTTTTATCGGATCATTGATAAGCATAACATCTTCAAGCATTTAGTCTGTACAAAAAAAGTAGATAAATAGAACTTTTGTTACAAGTATTCAACTGCTCTATGATTATTCACTATTAAGCGTAACAAAGTTTTGAGAGACGAATAAAAGTATAATGAAACAGAAAAGTCATGGTCATTCCAATCATTCATTTTCTGTGTCAACCAAAATCTATTCAAAGACTTTTGATTCTACTTCGAAAATACTAAAGCAAGCGAAAACCATCGTCCTAGGGATTATTCGATCGTCAGAAAACTTCAATCTTTCTATTAACTCGAACCATTTTCTCTTCATTAAGCAAGTTTTTGGAATAGAACCTTTGTGTCAAGTGTGGCAAATGCCGTTAAGATCGTCGTTTTACATATGATCTTGAATCATCAGATGAACTGCAAACATTTGCTGTGAAAAAAAGACAAAAGAAGCGAATAAAATACTGACTGGTAAATGATTGTTCATATGTTAGATGATTTTCACTGAATAGATGATAGCGAATTGACTACTTTTGAAATATGCACCAAATTGGAACAGAACTACTACTTAAATCGTTCATTTGTCACACAAGCATCCACACGTTATCAAATCGAAGTATTATCTAAAATGTACGCAGCATTGCTTCACAAAATCTTCCGGTGATGATACTCATTCATTGAACTGATAAATTTCGAAAGTTCATTATACTTAAATCTATTCTTTTATGCGCATAAAATAGATGAACTAGATTGTGCGGCAACATGGAACTGGATGATGACAATGCGTTTGTGATATGATCGACAAATGCCATTATCAATCAATAAATTTATATTATACCAAGCAGAATAAATTAACATAACATCCGGAATAAGCATAATTACCTTCTCATGTGATCTTTGATCAATTTAATGGTTCATTAACAGAAGTGTATGAGGAATGAAATAGGTGAACAAGATTATTACAAAAATTATGAATAATCATTCGACGCATCATGTTTCAAATCTGCATATTTTCCAAGCTTTTGTTCTGATGCATGCAGTATTGTTGATTAGAAGAATTGGACGTCCGATGATCCTGGTGATTTACGTTCTATGTAATCTTCAACTAATGGATATCCTTATACACTTGCATACAATATGAGACAACGTCGTAGACGAATAGACGTATTGGGCTTGTTACGTTGATCTAGAAACATTATCATTTCACCATCACACTGATTTGCTACATGTCTTTCAACATATGCCAAGATAAGTGAAAGAAAACATTGGGAAATAAATGTTGGCATACCGTAAAATCTTTCTGGATCAAACATAATTTGGATGCTTCAATTCAATGGAATAGAATAAGTGAACAAAATCACAATGATCCTGATTCACTAGCCACACGATCGCTGGGCAATATCAGCAAGACAATTCTCATTTTGAAATGAGGATGATATAGGGAAACAACAGTGGTAAAAATTATTCATTTGCTCTGTAATCTTTTCTTTAATTCCAATACATCAATTTTTATTTTGTTAGTGAAAAATATGTAAACGAAACTCTTGCTTTGAGGATTATTCATTTTCTACACACATTTTAATCAAAGGAATGGCTTGCTATTCTTGTTTGAAGCCTTAAAGTGGGATGGAAATATAGATGAACAGAACTATTTCGAAAATTTCAAGCATTATAATCATTCATTGATCATGTTATAGCGAATCAAGTATGATCATTGCACCTATGTTAGCTTTAAATATCTGGTATAATTGAACAAAGCTTTCATTGAAATTATCCATTTTGTATATAATGACGAATTATTTAATGATCTCCAAAAATTCTTTCGTTTTGTTTAAAATAAACGAACATAGTACTCATCATGATGATCTGTTTATCACTTGACATTTGATCATATGCTCGTGCAGACAGTTTCACTTCTATGTTATCCTCATTGATGAATAAATGGTTGATATAACATGTTGTTGTAAAACATTTGGCATGGAATCTTCGATCACCTGAGCGAGTTGCAACCTTTACCTTGAAGTGAGCCCCAGACGTGAACAGAAGTCTGAGAGAATTGTTCGTTTAGCATGTGATTTTCCCTCAGTGACGCAAGGTCAACCTTTACTTGAAAGTAAGCAAAAGAGGTGAACAGAAATGTTCTAACGGATGTTCGTTTAGCATGCAATTTTCACTCAGCAATGCGAGTTCAACTTTTCCTTGGAAGTAAGCAAAAGAGGTGACCGGAAGTGTCCTAATGAATGTTCGTTTAGCATTTGATTTCCGCTCAGCGGTGCGAGTCCAGCCCTTGCTTTCAAGTGAGCAACACAGGTGTACAAAAGTCTCCTGATGAATATTATTTGGCCATGCAATCTTCTATCAGTTGAGGGAGTCGCAACCTTACCTTATAAGTAAGGAAAAGAGCTGAACTGAATTATGCTTAAGAATGTGCATTTGCCACGTTATTTTAAATCAGGTGAGCGAGACGCAACCTTGTCTTAGAAGTAAGTAAAAAAGGTGAACGGAAGTGTCCTAACGAATTCTTGCTTAACATGTAATTTTCGCTCAGCGGTGCGAGTCCAATCTTTGTTTTCAAATTAGCAACAGAAGTGAACAGAAGTCTCAGAGGAATGTTAGTTTTGCTTGTTATGTTAGATGAGGTGAGCGAGTCCAACGTTTGCGTCGAAATGAGCAAAAGTGGTGAACAGATGTATATTAATGAATATCCGTTCTTCATGTTATGTTCGATTAGGTGAGCGAGTCGCAACCTTTTCTGTAAAATGAGCAACAAAGGTGAAGAGAAGTCTCTTGATAAAAGTTATCTGGCCATGTAATCTGCTATCAGCTGATGGAGTCACAACCTTGTCTTAGAAGTAAGAAAAAAAACTGAACAAAATTATCGTTAAGAATGTTCGTTTTTCATGAAATCTTCCATCAGCTGAACGAAGGTCAGCCTTCTCTTAGAAGTAAGAAAAAGAACTGTACAGAATTATTGTTAGGAATGTTCGTTTTGCATATTATGTTGGATCACGCGGTCGAGCTGCAACCTTTGCTTTAAAATAAGCCACAGACGTGAATATAAGTCTCTAAAGAATGTTCGTTTGGCATATGATGTTAGATCAGGTGAGTGAGCCTCAGCCTTGTCTTCAAAGTGAGCAAGAGAACTAAATAAAAGTCGAAGAAGATTTTTCCTTTTGCATGTGATTTTGGATCAGGTGAGCGAGTCTCAAGCTTGTCTTGTGAGTGAGCGAAAGAGCTGAATAGAAGTCGATGAAGATTTTTCCTTTTGCATGTGATTTTGGATCAGATGATCGAGTCGCATCCTGTGCTTCGAAGTTAGCAAAAGAGATGAACAGAAATCATGGAAGAATGTTCGTTTTGCACTTGATGTTGGATCAGGTGACCGAGTCGAAACCTTTGCTTCGAAGTTAGTAAAAGAGGTTAACAGAAGTCTCCAAAGAATGTTCGTTTGGCATATGATGTTAGATTAAGTGAGCGAGTCGCAAGCCTCGCGTCGAAGTGATCAAAACATATGAGCATCACCCTCAATTTCTGGACTTTTCCTTTCGCAGATGATCTACAATCAACTAATCGAGCGGAAAGCTTTACTTTGCGGTGAGCAAAAAAACTGAACAGAAGTATGTTGACGAATGTTCGTTTTTCATGCTATGTCGGATTAGCTGATTGGGTCGCACCTTTTCCATCGAAGTGATCAAAAAATCAGAACAAAACCTGCTGTTGGATATTCATTTGGCAAATGATGTTGGATTAGGTGAACGAGTCGTAAACTTTCGTTCGAAGATAGGAAAAAATGGAGCAGACATCTGGTGATGGTTATTGGTTTCACACGTGATGCTCAATCATTTGGGCGACTTGCAACGATTTCTTTCAAGTGAATAAGAGAGGTGAATAGAAGTATACTGATGAATGTTCGTTTGGCGTGTGATTTTCGATTGATTGAGTTGGCCGGAGCGTTTGCTTGCAAGTGAGTGTAAGAGGTGAAGAAACGTTTCCTCAGCAGTGTTTCCTCCACTGATGATCTGAAATAAGCAGAGGAATCCGTAAGATTTCCTGATAAGTGAGCAAACGAATTGAATAAAAGTTTGCTCATGAAGCTTGCTTTGACATGCAATGTTCGATGTGCTGACCGAGTCAGATCTTTTCGTTCGTAAGCGAGCGAAAAAGTTGAACATAGATCTAGTGAGAAATGTTTCTTTCCTGTATGTTTTCCGATTAGTTCATAGTCTCATAACCTTTCCTTCGAATTGATTTAAAAAGAGGAACAGAGATCTGTTGATGTATGTTCGTTGAACAAGTGATCTGCGATCAGGCGAGTGCATCGAAATCTTTCATTGGAGATGCGGAAAAGAGATGAAGAAAAGTCTATTGAGGTATGCTCGTTTGAAATATGAATTTGGATTCATCGAGGCATCCGGAACTTTTGCTTCGAAGCGAGCAAAAGAACTGAACAGAAGTCTTATAAGAAATATTGGTTTGGGAGGTGTTCGAATATCGCTTTGGGATGTGACAACCTTTAGAAGAAAGCGAAGAAAATAGATGAATGGAAACCTGATGATGACTCTTCGTTTGACATGCTGTCTTCAATCAGCTGTGTCTGTCACAACTTTTGTTTCAGAAGTGAGGGGATGAAGTGAACAAAAGTCTTTGAGGAATGTTCTTTCAGCAAGTTATGTTCGATCAGATGAGCGAGTCCCAAGCTTTGCTTTGGAGTCAACAAAAGAGGTGAACATAAGTTCCAGAACAGTGTTCGTTTAGTATAGAATATTCGATCAGCTAAGCAAGTCGCAACCTTTGCTTCGAAGTGAGCAAAAAAGGTGAACAGAAGTCGCAGTCTGCAAAGGATGTTCGTTTGACATGTGATGTTGAATCAGGTGAGATAGTTGCAACCTTTGTTTTGAATTGAACAAAGGAGGGAAATAGAAATGTCGTTAAGAATGATCCTTTCGCATGTTATATTGGATCAAGTAAGTGAATCATAAGCTTTACTTTGTATTCAGGGAAAGGGATGAACAGAAGTATCGTTAAGAATGATCATTTAGTATGGAATCTTCGATCAGTTGAGCGAGTCCAACCTTTGCTTTTAACTTTGGAATAGAGATGAACAGAATCGTGGTGATCAGTGTTCATTTGGCATATCGTCTTCGATGAGCTGAGCGAGTGCCGATCTCTGCTTCAGAGTGAGTTAACGAGATGAACCGAAGTCTCATAAGAAATGTTCGCTTAGCATATGATGTTGGATCAGGTAGCGAATCGCAATAGTTGGTTTGAAGTGAGAAAATTGGATAAACAGAATCGTAGTGATTAGTGCTCATTTGGCATGTGGTCTTCGATGGGCTGAAGAAGTGGTAAGTTGTGCTTTAGAATGAGTGAATGAGATGAACTGAAGTCTGATGAGAAATGTTCGTTTGGCATGTGATCTTTGATCATCTGAACGAGTTAGAACCTTTGTTTCGAAATGAGCAAAACACGTGATACTGTCACTGTTTGCTTTTGTGAAGATAACGTTGGAAGTTATTTTTAAAGGAACTGTAATCAAGAATTTTATTTTATTCTAATAAAAGTGAAATCATTTAAAGTGGTATGTTTGAATTCACTTACGAATAAAGGGCCACTCTTTGAGCAACTGTGAAGAATATACTTACTTGGTTACCGTATTTTTTGGAGGGCCCGAAATATGTGATTAGGGACTCGCTGTTATCGACGAAATCTATTTTTGCGATTATTCTTAGCTGAAAGTTGTATATGCGCATGCTTATCAATGGCTGCCTTATAACGATCAAGAAAAGCAGAGTTAACTCGAGACAGGTATTTCTATCCCAAAAAACTTCAAAGGCGAGGGAGGGTGTGAGATATATTAGAACGAGCTCCCACAGCCAGTTTTGGCTTTGCGTAGAATTCTCATTAGGTGGCTTTGCTAGAATATTACTGCATATGAACAGTATTAATTTAACAGCAGAAGTTAACTTCATTCTTTTCAAATCAAATTTTAATTTTACATTTTATTATGACGTACGTTTCGGAACTTCTAGTCGCATAATCAGACAAGGTGGAGCTGAATTAAGATAAGTTACAACAGTTTAAACACAACTATATACAAAAATTCCAAATAAGATAGGAAATTTCCAGATATAGTAGAGAATTTCCAAGTATAGAAGAAAAGAGTGACAGTAGAACAAAAACATTTTACAGTTGTAAAGACCTGTATGAATTAGTTAAATTTGTTTTCTAAACGTTTAGAAAACAAATTTGAGGGTGAGTTAAGCTACCATAAGTGATTTTTCTGAATAGATTGGTCTTTTTTTTTAGTCTTTGTTTGGTTTTGTTAATAGATCGTTTGTGATTTTGATGTATATTTAACTCGAATTATGATAGAGTAGGGTGAAGGTGAGGGTGAGTTTGGAAAAATATATTTTAATCGATAGAGAGAGCACATAGAAGTGAATCCATAAAAGGATTATTTGATTTCATTCCGCGTGTCCACAAAATTCTTTACGTTTGATATTAAAAATATCCACAGTTGATATGCTTTATTTAATACGAATGATTAAATGAAAAGGATTACATAATCAAAACAGGAATCGAATCTGTATCTTCCAATAGCCGGTTGGATATTCTACTGGTTAATTGCCCGATTGTCAGTGTTGAATGCGAGCATGATAAATATGGCTTAAAGTCTAAAACAAGACGATATATTTAATCAACCATGTTATTTGTCTACGATTTCCTACCCATGTCATCAAAATCGCCTGGGTTTGGATGAATAAGCGCGATTTAATCACGATTAATTGACGATTTTTTTAAAATAATGACGTTAAACCTTGATTTCGAGAAAAAAATCACCAATTAATCGCGATTAATCAGCGATATTGTTATACTGGTACTAAGATATGACTAAATCACGGATTTACTGAATTTAATATTTTTTAATTCAGGAAAAGAGCACAACAATTCTAAATGAAGCATTGACGATCCAAATCAGCAACCCTGTTGTGTGAAAAATGACTATTCATAAAATAAATTTCTACTATGGATGCGATTATTTTCGTGTCGCTCTCATATCAGGAGACATTCATGAATATTGGAATAAAAAAGACATATAAGATACATATAGTGCAGCTAGATAGAAATAAGTGTTGAGAGTTGAAATCAGAGACCGTCATCAAGACAGGACGGGCCTGTCCTATACTACAGGGCAAACTTCTTTTTTTGCCCTGTCCTGTTTGCTCTGCAGGGCGACTAAGGAAAAGTACAGGGCAAATTTTTTTTGCCCTGTTAATTTTTCACACTAATTTGTTTGAAATCCTTTTACGAAGCTAAATGGATTCTTTCAATACATCCATTATCGATGAAATTCGGTTAAGGGCCCCCCCTCAGAAAAATGACTTTTTCTGGAAATAAATCAATATTGAGTTTTTAGTATAGGAAGATGCGCCGGAGTTTTCTCTTTCAGAATATGTATGGCTTTTTGAAAAATGACCCGATTTTAGAAGACTCATCGTAAAAAATTTCCACCCTACTACCCAGTTTTCTTAGAAATTTCTTCGGTTTTTCAGTTTTGAAAATTGCTTATTGTTCCGTATAACAACATTGCATATAACATTTTTTTTGTATTAAATATGATAGATGGCGTTAGCTTATTCACTTCTTACACGCTTTAAAAAAGTCCAGTGATATATATTGAAAATATATCATGTAAACATGTTTTTTTGTAATTTGACTGTAAAAATCCATTTCTAAAACTTCTTTTGCGTTTTCTCAAAAAACATAGTTTTCAATCAGAAAAATTGAAACTACTTTTTCCTGTTTTGAGATATAATGAGGATTTTTTTTTGTTTTAAAGGTCTCAACGAGAGCAAACTTTTGTCCGACCAGTTTTTTAAAAGTCGATTCCTTGACTGAGAAAAGTGGAATTTACTGTCGTTAAACCACCATTTTTTCTGCTGATTTTTAGACCCTTTAAATAAAATGGTCATAAAAATTCTGTTCGGACAAAAGTTGCGTCCTGATATTAGCTTTAATTGGAGACAAGTCCGACCTCGATACCTTTTGTTACGACGGAGTTTTGTCAATTCTCCTGAAGGCCAAAAATGACCTGTGGTGCAGCTGAAACTCCGGTCTAGTACGGCTGATCGGGCTGAAATTTTTACCAGAGACGTATCTCACCAGGATTACTCATCCCTGAAAATTTCAGGTCAAAAGACCAATTCTAAGTGGGAAATCATTTCTGAGGGAGGGCGCCCCTTTAATCAATGTTGACCCTATTCTTTCAATTAGTTTCATCAGAACTCATAGGTTCGATACTTGTTCGGATGTATTATTGTACAGTACGACTCTCTCCACTTCTGAAAGTTCAACCACGGTTATCCCATCAAAATTATTTATAGTAAATAGAAAGTAAATTACAATCTCTTGGTAAGTGGCGACTAAAGTCTTCAAATCTTGAAGACGATAGCATTCAGTCAATCAGAATCTCTGTATTCCTCAGTGAATGTCCTATTTTTTTGCAGTTATTCGGCTTATTCTTGTGATCTGTGCAAGAAAAGTGAAGATGCAAAGCTAAAATCAATCATTCTTTCTACAAAAAATTATATGAAAAGATGAATGATAGTAATTCTGCTAGTTTTATAACAATTAAAATAATACATGAAAATAATTAGAGCTTTCGGTACTTCAAATGCTACCATCGGTAGTAAAATGAAAAAGGAGAGAAGATTGTCTATTGCTTATTATTATTGAATTGTTATTGAATATGAAATACAAATGAATAATTCCAATAATAATTTGTATTGCTTATGTAGCTATCAATTAATATAATAAGAATAATAATAATATGAGTAATCATAGGTCTTAATTTTCAATTTTATTAATATGAAAAGATGAATGATAGTAGTTTGGTTAGTTTTATATGATATGCCGAAAGCTCTAATTATTTTCATATATCTTTATATGATTACTTCTATTACAAAAAAATAAATTAGAATGCCGTTATTTTCGCTCAATTATAATGTCACTTTTGATCAATTATTTCGCTTTCTTTCATTGATAAGATTCTTATTTTTTGTTTCATTAATCAAAATATTTACAAATTTTTATTTTTTTAGATTAGTTATAACCTTAATTGACCAGAAATATTTAAAAATAATCTCGATGATGTAAAAAGACTAACATAATAACTAAACAGGTTTATAATCATATAAAAACGGTGTAGTTTTAGTAGAATTTCAATGAATTATTTATCGTTTCTACGCACTAATAATATTCTGTTGAAATGACTTGAACAAGATGTATATAATGAACACCTATCCCGTTAGACTTATCCAGCATCTTATAAGCTCGCCCTACAGTTGAGATTGATTTTCAATGCCCTCAGGGCGTCCTGTCCTGTACTGCTCTGCCCTCAGGATAGGTCAGGGCAGAAAAAACTTATGTCTTACCGTTCAGGGCAGGCCAGGGCAAGACATACCCAGGCAGACAAAAAAAGTGATAAAACGCGTTTAAATGCTCCAAAAATCTCGATCGTGTTCACACACTACTTGCGGTTCCCGACTGCTACGGAGAAACGGATAATAAAACATATGGTGCGAACGACAAATATTTCATACCACATAGTATTCTGACACCAATGCACGCTCAAAATAAAAAAAACATAGTCATTATGAAAATGTAGCCGTGCGCTCATCAATGTTTTTAAAAATGTGTTTTACTCACAGTCGAGAACCGCGACTTGTCTGTGAACACAGCTGTGAAGACTAAACCTGCAAACGCTTTATATTATTGAGCATTAAAATATTCCCGTTCACACACCGCATATTAACAAACATGTAATCGCGGACTGCTTTCATACGTTTTCAGCCCTTACTCAGGAACCACAATTTCCATGTGGACACGACTACTAAAAGAAAACGTACAAACACGTCGTATTATTATGCGTCAAAATTTTCATGTTCGCACGCATCGAATTTTCGAAAGTATTCTGATTGGCTAGATTTCTGTGTTTTTAATCCGTAGTCGGAAACACCGACTAGCATGTGAAAGCCGTTCTAAAAAGGAAACGTTCTAACGCCCATCAATCAATAGAAGTTTATTTTTGTGGTAAAATGTTGGACTTACACGATTTTATCGTATTCCGCAGACGCTCAAATATCACGCTTCATATATCTATTAACCTATTTTCACTGAGATAGTCTGAAACAATACCAATTCAAAGAATCAAAATAATATGTTTCTATATCAAAGATGATATAGAATAGATCCCGAAACAATATCTCACACGTCTCAATTGTAATAGTCAAAACAATATATATTTGTATCAAAGATTATATAGAAATAGATCTCAAAACAATATCTGAAATAATGTCAATTCTAAGAATCAAAACAATATATATCTATATCAAAGATTGTGATGTGCTCTGCACATGATACATTCTTTTCTCTCTCATGTTTGTTTGTTTCCATTCACATTCCTCTCACTTGTCTTCTTGCTCCTCTTCGATTCCTTTTGTTCCTCCTCCATTCCTTTTGCTTCTCTTCCTTTGTTTGTTGCTCTGAGTCAGTGAGAATGTGTTGGAACGCATGTATACATCAGAAAAGGCGTTGGCAGCGGTAAATATATATTGTTCTGTTCTTGTGTGTATTTTCGGTGGTGTGCTTACACTCTTTTTTGTTTGGTTTTGGTTCGGTTATGGAATAAAGCTTTCATTCTTCACAAAGATGATATAGAAATAGATCTCAAAACAATCTGAAACTATCTCAATTGAAATAGCTAAAACTATACATGGGTACATTTCTATATCAAATATGGCATAGAAACAGACTTCAAAACAAAATCTGAAACTATCTGAATAGAAATAATTAAAACAATGTTCTCAATTCCTGATAGAATGAATATTGGCAACAGAAATTGCAGGTCTGTTCGTCCGCGTGCTGATTGGTCAATTTTTTGTGTGAACCAAAATAGACCTACTATAGAATCATAGATCGTCAACTACTGTCCTATGGGGATATCCATAGATCTCCAATTGCTATCATATAGGAGTAGCCTTAGAACCTTAACTACTATCCTATGAGGTTACCACAAGGGAGTAAGAGCAGTAAAACAATCTGAAGTCAGATTGACTTCAAAGTGACTCCCAATGGACTTCAAGTGATTCTGGAGTCAAATGAAGCCAATTGGAGTCATATGACGACACCGTTTGGTCTCCAACTACTCTATTATACGAACACCACTAGGCGCTCAACTGTTATAGTATTGGGGTATCACTAGCTCCTCAAGTGCCATACTATAGAGGTATTCCTAGATCCTCAAATACTATACTATGGTGGTAACCATAGGTCTTCAACTGTCATCATATACGGGTAGCCTTAGGTCATCAACTGGAGTTATATGGGGGCACCCTTAGATCCTCAAATGCTGTTGTATACGAGTATCACTAGGCCCTCAGCTGTTATACTATGCGGTTACCACTAAGTCTTCAACTGCTGTACTACAACCGAAAGAGAAATGGTAAGCATTCTATGCATCGGAGCATAATTGTAGCTTGATGTTGAAATAAAGTTGTAGATAGCCAAAAGATCTAGATTCTCATTCCTTGGTGACCGTGCTATATGATCAAGTTTTCGGATAGCTGTAGTAAATAGCGTTTTTCGATCCCATAAGAATGTATAATATTTAGAAATGCTGGCGAGGTGAAAGTACTGAAAATGTTGGACAATGTGCGGCGCCTGTGAAGTCCATTTTATTGATAATTGTTGATCATATTTTATACGATACGTTTCCTGATTAAAAATTCCTACTATCAATAATCTTTGATGTAATTCCGTCCGAACTTTGTTAAGGCTTACTGTAACTAATTTCCATCTTATTATTATTTCCTTTCTCGAGTAGTTTTGAATCAAAAACTGGACGATAAACATTTTAGTTTGCACCGATTATTTTTTTTTCTTTGAGCATGTGCGTCGTGCTAGGTTACTTTTTATCGGAAATGAAAACGTTGTTTCGATCGTTTAGATTCCATTGTTCTCAAAAGCTGAAGCGAACACCTTTACAATAGGCTATATTGTTAGCGTCCATGATGAATCACTTGGACGCTAAACGGAGATTAAGATGTCTCTTCTGGTCTAACTGGCTAAGACGACTACCCGGATAGCAGGAGATACGTGGTTCGAGTCCCGTGAAGAGCATCTTTTTCTTCGTTCTGTCACATAAAATCAGTGACACTGCTTGACCCATTCGATGGCTCACTTATGATGCTAGCATATATGGTGCTATTTATAGATATATATGAGCAGCATATAGAAGTGACCAGTTGTAAGTAGCGTCCCGAAGGGGTGCTGATGACCGACTAGGAGTTGTTTGGGTAGCTCCAAAAATTAAAGTTGTTTTTACAGGAAGTTTCGAGCGATATATTTGATGCTATATTCGGGCTAGTGGCTACGATAACAAGAATCTTAGAACGTATCACTCGATCTATGTCAGTATTTTTGGGAGTACGATGTTATTTTCTCCGTATACTTCTTTCAGAATTAAGTTAAGTGAGGCTCATAGAGCCGATGCGTAACTTGTGGCGATCGCTCCTGTGATTTATTTTCTACATACGTTAAAACGCTGAAAGATCATCGATGTTATGCGTGCATGCACAGATACGAACATCTTCCTACATTTCGAAGGCAAGCAAACCGACGCAAATTTAAAGAAAAACGTACATCAAAATTTTGGCCGTTTAGACGGTTAAGAAGTCTTCATACGTGATCGTTAACACACTGAAATTTGCAGTCCAAAATGAATGAGAAATATTTAAACCCAAAGCACGCAAGAAAAAGGAACAAACAAAAAATTCAATCATTGAAACTGCTAGAATTCTCCAAACTTCAGCGTTTACACGACATAAGTTTTTTCTTAAATTAATTTTAAAATAATTATTGTATAAACGGCACAAAAGGAACATTTTACCAGCGTGAGCACGTTGGTTATTTTACTACTCAGGCTTGCACACAAAATTGTTATTAAAAAACGCTTCAAGTTTCGATTTTCGGATAAACCACACGCGTGTAAAAAAGTTCAGCATTGAAACATTAGTTAAACTAGAATTTTTGACATTCATACGCCCAAAGATTCTAGTTAGTAAAATTCTAACTGTGTTCACACTTCAAAGAGCATCAATTACAATCCTCTGTGATGCTACCGCAAAATTGGCATAAAATCATATGAAAGCAGACTCATTTTTTATCCAACCACTGATCACATTCTTGTTGTCAGAAATGAAATTACCGTTTTGAATCCTACTGAAATTTACCTTAAATCTTCCTTCTTTTATTCTCTTCAAGATTGCAGCAAGGATATCTAAGTTAAATGTACTCATCAGGGCAACAGTGTTGTTGCAATGAATGTATTTCGCCACATTCGACCACCTACTTGAATATTCATCTACTTCCAAATGATACAACGAAAAATGCTGAAGAACATATGAAAAGAATTGACGAAAATGAAGTTAAATTACAAAATCTTTTAGGAATCTCTCTGGTGTTGGAAAATACAGTGAGAACAACAGTTATTTTTGGATAATTACTAATGTGATTAAAACTTACTTTCATGACTATTCAACTGTTTCGCATTTTTTGACTTATGGCACGGCAGATTCAAAAAGTTCCAGAGGATTCTCTAATGAAATGTATTGATTTATTTTAGTTCAGGCATTTCCTTGACAAAAAA
Organism: Macrotrachela quadricornifera; assembly: GCA_022393335.1. Lineage (NCBI taxonomy): Eukaryota > Metazoa > Rotifera > Eurotatoria > Philodinida > Philodinidae > Macrotrachela > Macrotrachela quadricornifera. The sequence continues at coordinate 588,966 of JAJEKB010021442.1, read as the reverse complement.
ATTCCACCTATCGTTTTACACCAATCTTTTTTTCAAAAGAGACGTTTAAGTAAGGTCATAGGATTAATGGAAGCATATAAATATCTCAGTATTGGAAAAATGGTCAAATTTTATGCAATACTCTTTCAAATCACAGCAAGCTAAATTGACAATAAAATGATAATAAAGGCTAAGAAAAATCATGAAAATTTTTATCAAATGCTGACACTTGAGTTGTTTTTTTCTTGGTACAGATTTGATCATTTTTGGCTTAGAAACGTAGAGACAAGCAACTAACTCCTCCATCTACTTTGCGGAATTCAGAAGCGTTAACTTCAATGACATTGTATCCCAGTTTCTGGATGTTTGCTTTTGTGATTGGATATCCAGCAGGCATGATCACATTTCCATTGACCCAGATGCAATTTGCAGCATACTCTTCCGCTTCAGGTACAACCACAATGTTGTACTTTTGGAACTCTGGCTTGCTGACAAACTCACCTGCAGCCAGTAAATTATTATTCTCCAAATAAGTAAGTGCCGTCTTTAAATGGAGACCCTTTAAATACCAAATAAATTCATTACAAGACAAAAACGAAAATAATTGAAATACCTTCTCATGTTTTACAACAGAGCCAGTCATTCCATACTTATTCAGACTTGTAATGAGTTGAGCAGCACCTTCGGCATTTGTTCTGGTAGATACCCCAATGTAATAGTGATCATCAACCATCATGACATCACCAGCATCCAAAATTCCAGGAGCCTGAATGCATTCAACATTCTCATAGAACCTGCGGAGTACCGGCATCATAAATGAAGCTTCGTCACGCCTACTATCAGCACCTGGTCGTGTCATAATGGCGCACTTTGGTGTGCAGAGTGCAGCATCCTCCACAAACACTGAATCGGGATAGTCTTCTAGAGGCGGCAGTATTGTAATATCAACCTGAAAATGTTAGTTAATTGAGTTAATGCTCACATATATATCATTCAATCATACCTCACAGGTTTGAAGTGCACGAATATATGAATTGTGCTGGTCAAGTAATTCTTTGTAAAGAGGTTTTCCTAAGTTGGCAGATGTGATTCCATTCACAATTTGACTACACGGTGTCCTGCAAACTACATGCTCAAACTTCCTCATTTTATCGTATCTACAAACAGCAGATTTTGACTAAACCACAAAATACTTTTTACCTGGCATCATCTTATTCACTATCAGTCAAAAAAAATTATAAAATGATGTGAAGACCCTTATTGTCACATCATAATCAGAAGCATGTCTGTGTAGAGGAAGGCACTCAATAATAGAACTCCTTTTTTTATTTGTTACATCACCACAATATACTCACCGTAGATAATGTGCTGTAAAAAACTGAAGAGCTGCTTGTTGGGTTGTATCTACTGTGCTTAACGATTGTTAACCGAGAAGGGATGTTTTCGTTTCGTCAACACGCTACTTTATTACAACGATCAGTGGGTATTTATATACAAACGCCTGGAAAGGTAAAGAACTCACTGGGACGTCAGAGAGATAGAGAGAAAGATCAATACATCGAGAAGAACGAAAGAAAGCATAGATGGAATATACATGTATGATGGTGGTAGCATAGATGGAAGAAAAGAAGCAAAGAAAACACATACGAGTATAAAACTATCCAACATACTTTTTGCTGTGATGGTGTGGTGTGCTGGTGACATCATGTGATGTGATGTGTGCTTGTGAGATGAGACCCTATTATGAAAAAAGATAACAAAAAATCTAATCAAACAAACCGAAACGAATGGTCACTGATAAAACATACGAGAAAGTAGGCAAGCAGAGAACTGACATAACTGATAAGCTACAAGAAAAAAATGAAAGCAAAATAAAAAAGAAGCAAAACCAAACCTAAATGTTACAAATATAACACATGGCACAACATCTACAAAAAACGAATGTTTATTTAAGAAAAAAAGAGAAAGAAACTCATTTTGTTGCTAGAATAAGCCAGTCTAAAAGAAGTCATATCACTATGACTTGCAGGAAAAAAGTAAAAAGATCAAGTAAGCGCTCCTTTAAAGTGAAAAAAACTGAATAATTGAAAGATGCAATAAATATTCCCACCAAACTTTTATCTCAAATATATAAAGATTTCAAGATTATATTCTTCAAGTAAAAAAGCGATTGAAAATAGCTTCAACTCAATTGGACATATTTTTTCGTTTGTTTTACTTCTATTAGAATATCCTAGATTAAATTTTCATCTTCTTTTCAATATCTTTCACGTCTCTCTCTTATTCAATCAATATAACTGTAAAATTAGCTGAAAATTGTTTCTGCTGCGACGAAAAAAATCAATCAATTGCATAACATTCGATGATTTTCAGTAAAGATGTGTTATATTGTTATTCAAGTACAAACGAATTATTCTACAGTTGTCCTTTAAATAAGACAGTTCAGATCGAAACTGGCAATATTCCAACAGGGGCAGCAGACACAAAAACGACAAAAATCATCGATCTTTTGACAATATACGCAGATGCTACCAACACATGCTCTAATAAGAAGTGCCGAAATGATGGCAAAACATGTCGACATCATAGCATTACTGCGCGTGCGCAAATAATTGGTTGATTGAAAAAGGTTTGGGGAAAGGTTAAATTCATTTTAAACAATCACATCCTAATTTAGGACTACTAGCGCATCAAAAACTATTCTTATTCTCGCAAGATGATAAAGCTGATTTTCCACGTCAAGATATACTTATGATAAGATCATACTGAAACTAGAATCACTTGTGTCCTGAGACATAGGCGGCGGAGCCTGTAGGCTGGGTAAGGCTCGAGCCTTACCCGGATTAAGACAGGTGAGGCTCAGCCTTACCCGAATAAGAAATTTGATGCGTAAACTCATTGAGACTCAACTTTATCGTCAAGAAGAATCTTCTTTAAAAAGAAAGATTGGTTCTTTTTGTGTGTTTGTATCTATTTTCGGATGTAAAAAGACTAAGAGAACTGAGATAACAGTGAAGCTAATCAGCTATGTGATTGTGATTTTAGGCAATATCTTTTATCTTATTTACACAAAATGGTATGTAACCTAAACCAATCGCAAAATTTTATGATTAAAAGGTGACAGAACAGAATTAGATAGAGCTGACCAGATTTATTCTCTTTCATGATATTATCACCTACTTGATTTTATTGATTGAAATATATTTGTAATGTTAAAACTTTAACAAAATTCGTTTGAGAAAAATATTAAATCAATGTAGTCTGAAAAAAAAATATTTTAATACTTATTTAAATTTTAAATTCTCCTATTCTTTACACACACTCAACATTATAAATTTGTTGGAATGAAAGAAGGTTACGACAATATTCTTCTTGTTTCTCTGATGAAAATGTGATTGAAATTAATAAAAGTATATGTATCAGAAAAAATACTCTCTTTCGAGTATAGTACGAATACCAATATTTTAGAATCGAACCTATGAATAATAATGAAATGACCTGCTAGATCAGTCCTTGAATATATTACGAAAAAGCAAAAGATCAAACATCATCTGATTCTACACAAAATTCTACAGAAGAACTTGTTTTAGTTGATCTCATTGGTCTCCCCACATGTTCAAGTAATGAGCCTGAACATCAATCTCGATCTCGTTGCAGTTCTGCTAAATCATCACCTACAAATACTATCGAATCATCTCCACAATTAATAAATTCATCATTATCACGTTCATCTGTTCAAAATGCACCACTTATTTCGAAATTTGAGCTTCACTGTAGTAGTTTCTCAATATCATACTATCCTGTAGGAGATGATGAACTAATTCCAACCATAATAGACAAGCGCTCATGCCAAAAAAGTGGTTTATTAATTATCTTTGGCTAACGTTTTGTAAAGTGAATTTCATAGACAAAAAGAAAAATGAAATCTTAATTCCAAACGTGATTTTAAACTGATTTCTTATCTATTCAGATTCGAAAAAAAACAGTGGCGGATCCAGAGAACTTACTAGGGGGATGTGGAGGACCAAAAAGAATTACTTATGCTAGCAAAGAATAAATATTTTTCGCTCAAGGGAGGTGCGGCTACACCCCCTTACCCCTGGATCCGCCACTGGAAAAAAAAGTGTTTTGTTTTTCATGTCGTATAGCATTTGAAAGTAAAATTCAACCACATATAACAAAAATACATCCCACCCATATATATTTTTTGAAAATTTATGTTTCTATAACGATTGAGAACTCCTTTGGTGAAGAAAGTAGCAAAACAGTACACAATTTTTGATAACTACAACACAAATAAATAGTTCGAATGGGCTTATTAAAAATATTCTCACTTCTATAGTAAAATGATGAAAAAAAGTTTGGTTAAGATAGCAAATAAGTTTTGACTGAGCCTTACCCCATTTGAAAACGTTCCGCCGCCCCTGTCCTGAGAGGTATTATCCTGACCTTTTGGTAGCTTGACGTGCTGAACATACGGCGATCTGACACTTTTCTACACCAACTAAGTACTTTTGGTAGTTCTTAATGGACATGATTTTTCTTCACTTTTTACCGATCATTTGATGACGATTATTCTCTCTTCCTTTAATTCCTCACGTTCATCTGTTATAGATGGCTTTTTCCTTCCTTCTCTAGCTAGGTGCCATTCTCTTTCGCTCATCGTGCTCAAAGAAGATTTCCATTGCTAAAGGCTAATCACCTTAATCATAGCCGAAGATTTCCTACGGATAAAGCATATGTGATACGATTACAAGCATCTCGTATTATCATCTAGCGACGATTAGAGTTAGCCACCTTACAACCTTCTCTCTTCATGCCACAAGAAAGTTTTTCGAAACTCTCAATTCACAAGATTATCCATTTTTTCTTGATTCCGCCCTTAAAAACAGTCTGATAGTGTCTTTTTGTCATGAAAAATTAGCCAAAATAAAGCATATCCAGAACTTAAAATAATCCAGCATTTGACTTCTTTGTCACAAAATTAGTTCGAGAGATTAATACGGTCGGATAATGGTAGGGTGACAGATGCCAGCACCCCCCCCCCCAGTCAGTGAGAATCTCATCGAGAGCCACCCTCCTATGTCAAAGCCATTTGTTTTCGGCTGACTTCCAGTTTCTAGCAGACGGACAAGACACTTCCTGCTATGTAGACCGTATAAAACGGCACCAGTCCATTTCTATATCATGATCTGCCGCCAGAAAGCTCGTTCAATGTCGCAAATTGGCAAGTTTGATGTTAGAATCCATCTTATATCTTCCCTTTATTGTTGCTTTTTTGGTCTGCCAACTAGTCTAAATAAATTCTAAGTGATACAAAGAGATACATCATTTAAACAGAGGATTGTACAGAAACAAGTTGTCACTAGCAAAATAAGATAGCTGTGCTTTAAATCCAATGCATAGAAACGAGACTCATCGTATCAAAGGTCAAACAACATTCATAGTGTTAGTTTATATGAAATGATTCATACTGTTATGTACTATTCAAAATTTTACCATTACTTCCAACAGCAATCAACACTTTTCTATTCGTTAATATGGATACTGTGTGATTTAGTCGACTAATATTCATGCTATCAGTCATTATCTAAAATCCTGTTAACGGATCATACAATTTCGAAGTATTCAGAGGACTAGCATCATTCCGTCCACCTGTGACTAGCACTTTTTCATCGGTTAATATGCAAGCTGTGTGGTCTTCTCGTTCATAATTTATGCTACCAGTATAGGACCATCCTAGACAAAAGTATTTGGATCTATTCATTCTAATTAAAATGTGCATTAGCGAACACATGAAAATGCTTAATTCTATGTAATTATTTTCTATTTGGTGAAATGAAAATGATTCCTTAATCTACTTACGAGGGAACATTTTCAGGTGTCCCACTTCGATTTCGTTCGTTCTTATATCATTTGATATGGGACCTCAAGTAGGTATAAACCCCAAGGGGAAAACTACGGAATCCTGGAATCTTGGAATCTAACGAAATCTTACGGAATCTTATGGAATCTTATGGAATCCTAGAATCCGATGGAATCCAACGGAAGCCAATGGAAGCAAAGGAATCCAATAGAAGCCAGAGGAATCCAATAGAATCTGATAGAATCCGACGGAAGCCAATGGAAGCCAGAGGAATCCGATGGAATCTTACGGAATCATGTAGAATTTTGAGATTACAAATTTATTTCTTCCGGTATATATTTTGTGAAACACGATCTGAAAGAGAGTGTTGAAGTGTTTAGAGGTAGAAATTTGGACTTCCCCTTGCCCCCCCCCCCCCCCACAGACCGTGACCGACAGCTAAAAATATCATCACAGACCGTGACCGACATCCAAAATTAGCGTCACAGACCGTGACCGACATCTAAAATTAGCGTCAGAGACCGTGATAGACAGCTAAGAATAGCATCACAGACCGTGACCGACAGACTCTATGACCCCATCACAGACCGTGGCTGACAGACTGTATGACCCCTTCACAGACCGTGGCTGACAAGCAAGATTAGCATTACAGACCATAACCGACACCCAGGGTAGCATCACAGACCGTGACCGACATCTTAATTAATCGGTGATTGATTAATTAATGAATTAACTAGTGCCTTATTAATTACTCATCACAGGTCAGGACCCATATTTTAATAAATTAAATAGTGTTTAATTAATTAATTATTGTCTCAGTAATTACTCATCAAAGACTGCTATAGACCGTGATAAACAATGCTGTGAATAGTATCTCCAATCATAAAAGGCATAGAACTAAACTATTTCTATATCATCAGCCACAACAGCTATATCGTGTTTCACATTTTAATCCCGCAGGGATTGCACTGAAAGCTTTTAGCTTAAGATGAATAAATCTGTAAGAACATAGCATATAATTTATAAACAGGAACAGAGAAACGAACGAGATTTGAATATAAACATTTAAAAAAATATTTGATAATAAAAGGAGGATTGAAAGTAAGGTCACTCCCACTTTAACATAATGTAACGTACTTAACAATAAAAAGAAGACTGAACATAAATTCTTTAAGAAACAATTTGTCAGTTGTATAGAGATATCACAAAAGTATACATTGAATATGTTGCAGCACCGATTAAAATGCAGTTCAATTTAAAATTGTCTTACTTCAGTTGTGAACGTTTTTGCGTCAACTAATGTGGGATTTTTTTAAAAATGTCATCCACCTTTTTTGAACAACTCTTTATCATTGAGAGCCATTGCGGTTGAGTTTTAACTGTTTGATAGAGCGGCACAGGAAGCGTTTATCTATTTGAGAATCATTATGATCAAAAGAGTTTTTATGGCCAATACTTAATTGATATATTTTTCGTTACCAATTTTCATTAGCTTCCACATAGTCCTGGGCTTAAATTACACGAAAATCTAGCCTGGAGGATACTGTATCGGTGATAAAATTTTTAGCTCCTTCTGTTTTTGTTTCGAATAGGATAATACATTAGAGTCCTGATGTTTCGACGCAAATTCAGCGTTACTTGAGGTATATTCTGGAGTGATTTAAGCCCGGGTTTCTATGAATACTAATGAAAATTGGTAACGAAAAATATATCAATTAATTATTTACCATAAAGAACTCCTTTGTTGATTATATATCTCATATAGATAGGCGCTTCTCGCATCGCTCTTTTCAAATGGCTAAAACAAGAACTCGATGGCTAATCAATGATGAAGAGCTATTCAAAAAATGATGGATGGCATTTTGAAAAAATCCGACATTAGTTCAGTTTAAAATTTTCTTTTGAACTAAGGCAGTTTTAAATTGAACTATGTTTTAATCTGTTTTGCAGCAAATACATATGAGAAGAGGAATAGATATCAACATAAAAAAAATCAGACAAAATATGTTATGTCTTATGCTTTTTTTGCCCATAAATGTTGCGAATTTGTTACTTTTGCACTCGATGAGTTACACTTGGCCCTGTTTACGATCAATGATAATATTATATTTGTTTCACATGGTTGGAATGTCGATGTATTTTTTGTCTTATCTGATAATGGTGAGGATGGCAAATGCATTCAATCCGTAAAAGCAACTTTTCCCGGCAGACGCATCAAAGACAAAACTAATGCTGATTTAGTAATCTCATATTTTAGAGCGAAAATCAATGATACAACAACATTTATATATAAACAGTCAACAATATGGCTGTTGACTGATAAAAATGACCGTTTATCAATGGATGGGTTAACACGGTTATGGAGGCAAGTAAAACTGAATGAAAAACTATTCAACTATTTCCATATAGATATGTATCAATTATATGTTTCCTCATCTAGAAATTTCTGGAAGTGCTTGATTAATACAAGTCTCTCGCTGATGCAATTACATATTTAGATAACTAACGGCATGAGTCGATCCGAAGTCATTGATAGATAAATGAGGAGGTCGGTTCGATCTCAATAGTTCTAATGGATACATTGTAATATTATGAACTACGACTCAACAAACAAATAACGCGTCGTCAATACATATATTCATCACCACAAACGATTGCTGTAAGAAAAACTAAAGAAAAAATATCCACATGAGAATATGAGGATGATACAGATAATTTCCTTTAATAGTTTTAGCATCTTATTGAAAAATCTGCGGACTCATAAGGAATTCTTAGGAATTCTAAAGAATCTTAAAGAATCCTTTGGAATCTTTTGGAATCATTTAGAATCATTTGGAATCATTTAGAATCTTTTGGAATACTTTGGAATCATTTGGAATACTTTGGAATTTCTGGAATTCTTTGGAATCTTTTGGAATCATTGGAATCCAATAGAATCCTAGGGAATCTAGGATTCCAAGATTCCGTTGTTTTCCCCTTGATAAACCCTAAAAGGATTTCGATCGACGGCTCCTCCTCTCCGAGAAATCGCCATTTTTCATTACCATGGATTCCACCGATGAAAAAAAAATTTCATAAATCCATACAAAAGATATTTGCAGAAAGTTACAATTCTCTTTTTTATTGCGATTGTTGATGAGTTTCTATGTAAATTGATGATTAGTGTTACTATTTATCTGTTTTTCGAAGCTATGAAACTTTCGTATGAGTGAAGAAATTCGATCAAATTTCATAAAAAAAAGTGAACTGAGCGTTGCTCTTTATTTCTTGGAAAATAACAGTTAGTAGGATCGAGAGATGATCGACTGCCCATTTGAATATCAATATCGTTAGAAAGTATTGCATTTTTTATTTATATAGATTTTGAGCTTCAAGGAATTTTTTTGGTTTCTTATTTAAAAGACATTTTCAATAAATATACTAGAAATACAAACGCGAACATAAAATAACGCAAGCAGTGGCCTTTGAAATATCAATGAAAATGATAGAGTATAAAAAAATGTTCGAAACAGAGTACTTTACTGCAGTGAGAACACTTAATAAATGGTAAAGAATCACTACACTGTTGTATCTGACAATGACTATCTTTAAAAGAAAAGCAGACTTCCTTGACATTTTTAAAAACTCCTGGATTATCTTTTATATATCCTGATTTGTACCAAGAATATCTAATCATTAAATTAAATTTTGATGAGGAAAGTTGATTATATGCTAATGAATTCATTTTAATTATGTTGTTTCGTTGTGCTAAATTAACATCTAAATTATAGAATCTTGCAAATCCACAAATTTGACAAATTATGTATTTGTACTGACGATTATAATAAACATCGCAAAGTTGTATCATTGAAGTTGTTTTCTTTGGAATTTCTAATCGAGTTAAATTTTTTAACGATTGATAAAGTTTATTATCCCGCTGACCACTCCAACAATCTGATAGAAGCAGAGTCTTTCTATCACCAAATACAGAAATCAGAACGTTCTGGACCCAATATTCTACCAACGAAGTGGTCAACTTACCTGATTGACTACACGTAATAATCACATTATCAGCTTTGAAAAGATTCTGTTTGATATTTTCGCTGATATGACCATTTTTTCCTTAAGACAGAGAAACAATGGATCTATTTGATACCCAGATAAAGAAATAATCGGTTGTATAGTATAATTGTGCGTCGTGTTATGCACAGATCGTACCTTGGCCATAGTCAGATGCTCATCATGGAAAGATAAAGTTAGATTAGAAAACATTTCTAAAGCTAAACCACTTTGATCAGTGTTTAAAATATAGGGTGATCCAGAAGTAACCCGCCACTTTTATTTTGTGAATAACTTTTCATAGAAACGAGATAGAGAGCTGTGGTTTTCACCGTTGGAAAGAGGAGATAAAACTGCATCTACCTAGATGTTATTTGACAATATTGATCAATCACAAAATAATTTCTCACCAATCTTCGGAAAAACAACAGATTTGGATTTTTCTGAATTTGTAAGTTTTTTCGAATTTGGGGATTTTTGGGACTTTTCGGATCTCTGTTGATTTTCTATGGGGTTTTATCGTTCTTTATGGATTTTTTTAATAGGATGAAGAAAATGCGCAATGAAATCGCTTCGAAAATCCATAAAGATCGATAAAACCCCATAGAAAATCAATAGAGATCCGAAAAGTCCCAAAAATCCCCAAATTCGAAAAAACTTACAAATTCAGAAAAATCCAAATCTGTTGTTTTTCCGAAGATTGGTGAGAAATTATTTTGTAATTGATCAATATTGTCAAATAACATCTAGATAGATGCAGTTTTATCTCCTCTTTCCAACGGTGAAAACCACAGCTCTCTATCTCGTTTCTATGAAAAGTTATTCACAAAATAAAAGTGGCGAGTTACTTCTGGGCCACCCTGTATATACTAAGAGTTTCATATACATAGCTCTGATTCCACCCTGCAATACACATATATTTTTGCTTCATCTCGATTTTTATTCATCCAATTGGCGCAATGATACAGTATCGTTATGTTCTAATTGCTACAATAGTTCTTACGCTATTTACATTTTCCATTTGTAAATTAGCATCTGTTCCTTTGTGGCACAACTCATCCAATCATCAGAAAATCGAAACGAAAACCAAAATCAAGACGGACATGTTCCGAATTAGGCAAACATTAGAACCGTTTCGTTCTCTGTTCAACTCACGAGATGTCTATCATAAACGCTATAATATGCTTAAAACTCAATGGACATGTTGCCCCTCCCAAAGAGATTACATGTTTGATATACGAGACATGCAACATACCATAATGTGACGAGACGACTTTTATAATTTCATTCGCGTTAATAAAAACTGCCTTTGAAGAGAATGTTAAACCACTATGAGGTTATTTGATCCGACACGTGGAGATGATCCAGGTTGTGATGGTGGTCTACTTCGTGATATGGCTGATAAATATATGTTCGTTGTGCAATTATCTAATTATACGGAGAGATGGTGTGTCAGTGGTCTTTTTCCCATTCTCATCTATTTTAATATAACTCATATTATCCAATGCGAACGAGATATCAGACAAGCTGTGAGAAACAATCCTGAAGCATATTCTACATATGATGTGCTTAGCCGTAGCTTACTTTCTATTTACGTAAAAAATCTAAATAACTATCGTGATTGCAACGATCCTCAACTATGGAATAGTCAAGGCGACGACGAAATCAATACATCAACAACAATAATATACAGCGCACTTCAATAAAATTTCTCCTCTATGTATTTTTTACTTTAAACTATTACAGTTTGCTTTTTTTCGAGTAATGAATATATAGCGAGAAAGTATAGACTTTACTGTGAAGACGTTGTTTATTGGGAAGAGAGAAGACACACACCCAATGGAAATGAAGCGAAACGTATATATAGGCTGTAATATACAAATGACACAGGAGTCTCGATCATATGAGAATGACTCAAGAATTCCAGTCATGAATATATGACTCAAGAATGTATATACAGCTTGTAGAAGAGAAAAGAGTGATGTATCATGGATGGAAGCCATGACATTTACTTCATCACATGGTATATTAATCACAAATAAACAATAGAAATCAAACAGCAAAAAATACATCAGAAAAAAAGATGGTATTTTTTCTCACTACAATATATACTTCATCTGAATTAAAATAAAGGAAAGTATTTATTTATATAGATGGTTGATCATAATATACGTCAGTTCCATGTGTAATAACACATTTACGATATGAATTGCTGATTTCTTGTCTTCATAATGAATAAAAAATTCGTGAAAGTATTGATCGAAGATCTACGGTTGTGAATGGATATTGTTTTCGAACAAGTTCTCTAAATGAATACCAAATTGGGTTGTCCAATGGTGATATATACTTTGCTGATACTGTTGGCATGTAATAAATACCTATAATTGATTCACATTTACCTATCTTGAATGCTCGCATCATCTCTGCCTTGTTATGGGATCGATTTTTATCACATATCAAATACATGTCGTTAATATGTAATCGATTAATTGCTGGCGCTAATTTATTAGAAATCCATTCATTTACTACTTCTTTTCGGACCCTTTTGATATCTTTCATTTTACGATCATTAGGTGTTAAAGTCATACAAGTTATTACTTGTGATCCATTAATTGCACCAATAAAGTCATAACGTTCAGCATAAGCTTGTGGTTTATCAACAATAATCAATGGTTTATGTCCAGGAGCAACAAGTGCATGACAAGGAAACATAATAGCATAAACCGTTATTTCATCGAGAAATACCAATCTATCATTATTAATTCGTTGTAAAAATTTTCGAAACTTCGCAATTTCATGCCAATAATTATCATCAACTGCAAGTATAAAAACACCATCGGATGAGATTTTAAACATTGAGATGAAAAAGTTACATACCCTTTTTATGAGATTGTATACTTACTATCACGCAATGTTAATTCATGAGTTTTTCTGCATTTAAGACCACACTCATTTTTACCATACCTTGGGATGTTTCTAAATGGTACGTTTCGTCTTAATGAAGTATCAACATGTGATTTTACCATTCTGTAACTAACAGGTTTATATTGACTATTCATCATTTTAACTAAATCGAGTATATAATGTTTCACTTCTTCCTTTGACAATGTGAGTGGTCGACCATTTCTTGACTTTCGATTTAATGATTGAACGGTACCGTCCCATTGACGCTGCCAACGTTTAATCAGCATGTGGCCACCTTTAATTTTAAAACGTTTGGCTAATGATTTGAATCCAGATCCGTAAATTCCAGGACGATATTATTCAAGAACATTATGTTTGGAAATATCAGTATATTCATTGTATTTGTTCATCATTATAAAAATATGCAGTAGAGGGTGGAGACAATGTTCTAAGAAGTGAAAATGTGAATTTATTCACTGGTCAGACGCAATAGATACGTATATTTATATGAGATATTCTTCCAGATAGATATATATATAAAGGAACAGACGAGATAAAAAAGAGAGGATAAATACAAATCAGAGAACGAATTCAATGTTTGTTTGAACCTCGATTCAGGACCTAATAAAATATGTATCAACCTCTAGCTGATGTTTTGTTTTCGAAATTTCTATTAATAATCTCTTTACTGTGTTCGAATAGTCCATTACATAAGTTAATTTTATGAACTTGTCTACATTCAATTAATAATTGGACTTATATGCGTTAATATGTATAAAAGCAACAAAAAGATAGAAAAATCAATTTATTCTTACTACAGGCTGTAGTGAGAAAAAATACCATCTTTTTTTCTGATGTATTTTTTGTTGTTTGATTTCTATTGTTTATTTGTGATTAATAAACCATGTGATGAAATAAAGTCTATACTTTCTCGCTATATATTCATTACTGGAAAAAAAGCAAACTAATAGTTTAAAGTAAAAAATACATAGGGGAGAAATTTTATCGACGTGCGCTGTATATAAACTATTTTACAGTTTACAATGTACAATACTTCCATAGAATTGTACACAACCTTTTATACATTTAACGAAAATCTTCAGGATTTAACAAAATCTTATACAAAAACCTTTCCAATACATCTTTTCACATACATTTATTGAGAAACCAGTTGAGTAAGTGATGCTGGTATTAAATATCTTTCAGTCCAGATTTTAATAGAGGTTGATATTTTTATTCTGATTATTTGTTCTCATATGTAGATATAATCCCATAAACTTACCTGATGAGACCCTTAAGCAACGACGAAACACGTCGTAAGTAGCTTTGGAATTATCTTGTAAACTCACCCTTTATAAGATATCTGCGATATTAATGAATTTTTATCTCGATATTAGACTGATGTCGAGAGTCTTCTTTGACTCTTATATCTTTCTATTGAATTTGAGATAATACATATATTCATTATGCAGTTTTAATTTCGAACTTAACTGATGATGAATGGATTATGCCCCATTCGAAACGATCTTCGTAAGTAGCTTGGAATTATATTGTAAACTCACCCTCACCCTTAGGTCAAAGCTCACTCGATCATTTTCAACAAATCTTTCAGGAAATTTATGACGATTCAACGAATATTAGGCCGGTTCGGTGCGATATCATATTTCAAAAGATGGTTCGAGTTCGATTCGTTTTCGGGCTCTGAAAGGTGAGTATCTGTTGATGTTTTGTATTTGGTGTATTTTTTTTTCACTGAAAAAGTGATTCGCTTAACTGTTTTTCGCGGAATAGATACCGTATCGTGCAAAGGGAGTCGTATTCACTAGGATTACAAATAGTATCAAATTTCAATCAGTGAAAAGATTCACTTTTTGCTTTCGTCCATTTTGAAATAGCACGGCTTAAAGTATCACCTGTGCTTGGTAGATAAAAAGCAGCACGCACGATGGACTTTTAATAGCATTTCAACGGTATGTATGAGCAACACTTCTACTGACTGCCTTATTTTTGTTCTATCCACTGAGGAAGAGTCATTTTGTCAGTCTTGACGGGTGATTAAGTTTAAATGGATAATGAGATGAGAAATGGATATTGAAGTGCTTGAATTGCACCATTTATTCAAAGTAAACCATCAGCTACGTATTCGATCGTGGATCAGTCAGATAGAGAAATCTTCATGGGATAATTTAAGTGAAACAGGCTGCTCGCTCTCCCCCAATAAGACTTTTCCCAACCGACGTTCAGCAGTACACCATCTGCACTTTCGCCAATTGGCGAAATTCCAATAATTGTTCGCCAATATTGGCGAGAGTCCATCGAACGTTCATGTAATTGAATGTTAAATTGATATTGAGTTAAAAGACTACCATCTATTCGTGAAATAAATAATATTCGTTTGTGTCATTATCACAAATTTTATTGGAAGTTTTAGATTTTGTAGGATGAACAATAGAAAACGGATACGAATTTGTTAGTGTAAATTACAATATGTTTCATATATAATTGAGATAATCTCTCGTGAGAAATCCAACTCATATATATTAGGATTGAGATATTTTCAGATATTTATTATTCAATGTTTGTCACAATCCGTGCAGCAGCACGCGAAACTAAACAGGTTGAGAAACTCTTAAATTTATTAGAATCAAAGAAAAGATCATTAATTGATATATTAATGTCTCTTGCATATCTTGTTGGTGAACCGGTTGATCGAGAAAAAAAAGGAAAGAAAAACAAAAATAATATTTCAAAATCTGATTCATCATCGCCATCAAACTTAACATCAGATCAAGATTAAATTTTTCTTGTTATATTTCTTATTTATCTTATTCTAGCCTTTCTTTATTTTATTTATATTTATTCTTTTTTATTCCCATGTCATTTCACATGATGTTTTCTGTTGTTTCTTTTCTAACTCAGCATATTTTTAAAACTTCATTTTGTCATATTTAAGTATATTCTAATTCACACACTTGAGTATATATAATAATGTCATGTGAACTTTCACTAATATTGGCGAAAGTTAATATGACATTCGCCAATATTAGTGAAAGTTGACATAACTTTCGCTAAATAATTGACGACGACACATGGATATTCGCCAATTGGTGAAGAGCGGGAATCCCCATATATCGAACTTTTACGATTTGACGTGCAGCTTTGGTATTGCTTAAAGAGATTTGTAAGAACTATATTCACACTGTTCTGCGATAATTGATGAAAGTTCACAAGGATACTGCAAATTTCGCCGTACAAACTTTCGCACATGACTTTCGGCAATTGCCAAAAGTCATTTCGCACATTGTCGCAAGTCAAGTCCAGTAAACTATGAAATTGGCTGGCTACTTGCAATGCAAGCATCCTGCATGAGTTATAGCCGTCCCAAAACTGAACCTTTGGCAGTTGTTGGACTTCTGCCACGTTTAAACTGAATTTTTGGCAGTTGCCCATCGTCCAATTCTGGGACGGCTGAGATCAATCAAAAACTGGACTTTTGGCAACTGCCGAAAGTTACATGCGAAAGTTTGCACGGCAAAATTCGCGTTTCCTGTTCACAAGACTCTCACCAACCTGCTGGCGAGAGTTTAGTGAGCTTTTGCAAGTCAACTCTAGACTTTCGCTTGTAGCGAGAATTTTATGGGCGCAAATATTATTAGCGAAATTCTTGAGTCTCGGAAAAACAACGAAAAAAAAATTCATTAGACGTAGAAGTGACATAAAGGCAAAAGGCTCTTGTCACACAGGGGGCAACTTTTGTATATCAGGCGGACATGTAACTTTCTTCTTTGAAAATGGATTTGTAGAGCTTACGAGGGAAGGCTTAGAGCTGATCAATCGCTTTTTAAATTTTAGTTACCAATTCGTAGAGCTTGTTGAATTATTAACTATTATAATAATCATTCGTGCCAACAACTCGTTTTAGAAGTAAATCTATATATGTAATATTCAATGCCTATGTATCTTTGTGGGTCAAAGGTCAACAGGAGTAGAGTAGGAGCGAACATTTGAGTTTTAACTTTGGTATACACACAAAAACACTGCCGCACAATATCGCTTTACTTGGTGAGTGTGTTTGTGTGTATACTAAATTTGAAACTCAAAGGTTCGCCCCTACTCTACTCCTGTTGACCTTTGACCCATACATGTACATAGGCATTGAACATTACATATATAGATTTACTTCTAAACCGCGTTATTGGCACGAATGATTATTATATTAGTTAATAATTCAACAAGCTCTATAAATTGGCATAACTAAAATTTAAAAAGCGATCGATCAGTTCTAAGTATTCCCTCGTTAGCAGTGGTCATATATCACTCAAAATATCATCTTAAATGAAATAAACAATTGTTTTGCCCAAAAACGTCTGTGGAGAACCCCAGCCAAAGTTTTCGAAAAAAATGTTTGTTAGAAAACATGTTGTGTTGTACACCATTCGACGCAGTTTTACGCGCTGATCCCAAATCTCGCCTTGGTTTTTCGCTGAGATGCTTTTTTTAAGACAAAAAAGCGATGACTTTTTTTCTTAAGCTGTTTCTACATACAGATCAAAATTTTTTTTGAAAAAACCGTTTTTACTATATATGGTCCAACGCAACTCGATAAGCTGGTTCCAAATATTATCTTAGTTTTTCTCAAAAATGTATCTGTACTCGTAAAATTGACGATTTCGGGATAAAACTCCTAGTTGCGAGAGACTTATAGCACTGGCTGCATCTGTCAGCGTGAAATGGCGTTATGGTTAACGATGTACCAGGCATGAAAGAATAATTAGCGAAAGTTTGAGAACAATTTGATATAAACTGTTTTCGAGGTTTAAAATACATGCAAAGACATGAGTTTAGAACCTTGTTGGACACAGAAACCATCTCTTTGTTTTCGAGAAACAGTTACAGTTATCTATGATTCGATGCAACTCCACAAGCTGAACTTGAATATCTCCTTAGATTTTTTAAGCAATGTCCCTGTAGTCGTAAAATTAATGATTCCTGGACAGAACTTCAGGCCTTTAGGAAGCCACCATCTCTGTTTTTGTTCAGTATATAACTTGGCGCTATGGCCAACGATAAATCACATATAGGAGAATAATTGGTGAAAGTTTGAGCTCGAGCCAGCCTAAATTGTGTTGAAGGTTGACAAAATACGGAATAACCGATTTTCCGATCCATCATGGGTCCAGTGACCACTGGTTTTAAATTCCATTTTTCATTCAATCAAAATAATTTTTTCACAAAATGAAGTTTATGGACCAGTTGTTTTTTTCCGATAGTTTTCCATTTTAAAACATTTCGATAACTTGATAATAGAAGTTATGTCCTTAAAATCATCGAAATATGAGGATATTTTTTTATAATGAGTTTTGTCTACATTCAAATTGGGTTTCGATGATGTTATTTTAAAGTAAGATAGACTAACCATAGATGTATTTATTTCAGTATTTGAACTTTGGCAAAGTGAACTTTTGATTATGTACATCTAGTTGTCCACTGTGTGTCAGACAGAAAGACCTGACCATACGCGATAGAAAGTCATGGAAAAATTTACTCTCACTTTTAGAAATAAATACTTGTACTTTGTACTTGTACGACACTGAAAACTCTCTTATACACTCGTTTATTTCATAAAGCCTACGAAGGGTATCTTATATGTTGCGTGTTCATAAACTTTTTAGGATGTATGAGAAATAATATACTCTATAAGGATTTATTAATGTCAAAAACCTTTTGATACTTAGGGCGTACCAAAAGTAGTGGTACCATCATCTTATTTCATTATAATAGCTTGCTCAAATTTCCTTTATTCTATGGAATGATAAAGAAAATGATGTTCTATTTTTCTATGTAATTTGATCAATATTTTCCTAATATTACAATTATGAAATTTCAAATAAACGACAAAGCAACTGTTTTTTTAATGATATGCCATGGTTATATGAGTGTTCATATCTCTTGAAAAACTGTAGGACAAAAATAGCTAGAAAGTTGTGATTTTCATTGTTAGAAAGACGAAATAAAAGCGTGTCGAAGCGTATGTTACATTTTTTCTTACCATTCTGTCGGACGTTTCTTTAAGAAATTTTCTCAGTTGAGAAATATACTTTCTTATCAAAAAGAAACCAAAAACAACTTACATTTCTCACAGATATTGTCGAAAAAATCACTTCTAAATTCGACAAGTATACTTATAACTTCTGAGTGATTAGTTCTAAATATTTGAATCTTGTACAGTTTGTTAGACCTCCCATTGGTGGCTTGAAAATACACCTAAAAGTTAAGAATTTGCTTTTGAAGAAGTCTATTGAAAATCTCAAACAAGTCAGGTCAAAAATCTTTGTAATACATGATGAGATGCATCTTCATTTCGTTTTTCGAACAGTGAAAACTGCAACTCTCTACCTATTTCCGTTCTACAATTACTCAAAATATATGTTCAGTTGTATATCCATGACATATCATAAAAAAAAAGCTTTTTTGTCATTTTTTGGAATTTCTATAATTATAATATTGGGCAAATATGGATTAAATAGCATAGAAAAATAGAGCATCATTTTCTCTATCATTATATAGAAAAAAAAGAAAATTTGAGCAAGCGATTATAACGAAATAAGATGATGGCACCATTACCTTTGGTACGCCCTAAGTAGATTAGCGTTCTTACTTTGTGAAATTGAACTTTTTCGAATTTTTTATCTTAAACACGCATTAAAAACCATTTACAGTCTTATTTTTTTAATTTTCGGATTGAAAAGTCAGCATTTCAAGCAACGCACTGAAGAGAATCAAAGTTGAGAAATGTAGTTTCCTATAAAATGGTCTCTTGATTAATCTATTAGCTATCCTGCATACACAAAGGAAGAAATATAGCATGTTGAAGTTTTAATCAATAATAAAGTGGATCTTTACCTAACTCATGAAAATACAAGTTTGGCTAGGCGGTTGCTACCCCAATCAGAGATGGAATCGGTACCGGCGACCGGTCGATCTATCCATCAGAAAATTTTGGCTGGTTCCTCAATTATCATTATCTGGAGATAAAATTAATGATGTTAATAAGTTTTAGACCGGCTGGTCTGACTAATTTAGACCGGTACCGGCACCGCTCATAAAAAACTCATATCGATTCCATCTCTGATTCGAACGCAGTTTTGTAAAAACACGTAACCCTCGTCGCTAGAACTCGCTTAACCCTCCATTGAATTTGATCGAATCATTTTTTTTTCGCTAGAGGTGAACCATATACATTAATTTAAAATTAAGTAGTATCAATCCATTCCCCGACCTCGATTATCATTGATCAAACTTCGTCTGTTGATGTGATTTTCTTTTATCATGAGTTTTCTGTGAATGTTTTTTTGACCTTTGACCCAACGAAAAGCAAACAAAACAAACAAACGCATTTTATTTCGTATGACCCTCCCTTCTATCGAAGGAATATATCATTTACTAGATATCAGCTTTACCGAAATATAATTAATGTTATCTAATCTTATAGCCCACATTTCTGCGCAGAACTGGATGCAAAAAATAATTAAAAACTCACGTACTTCATTATCTAAAAATAATATAAATTTTGCTTTTGAGAGCTCATTTTCTGTTAGCCAAAAAACGAAATGTAATTGATTATCACTGAAAGTAAGTATTTATAAAGAATTACTCAAGACTCTTTATTAAGGATAAAAACGCTTTTTCTTACCCAGTTTGCATTCATTAGGCAAAATTATATAATAAAATTATAATGTGCTCTTAATAGAATGCGATACTCTATATTCAGAACATAAAAACAAAATGTACTTATAGAATTGACCGATAAAATAGTGTATGTCTGTTTTACAGTTATATATAATAAATACATTATATATTTTAGATAAAAACAAGTATGCGCTACCCATATGCTCTTTATCTGTGCACTTTCATAGCAATAGTAAATAGTGCATCAGCAGCACAAATATTGAAATCACAAAACTTTGGTTCAGTTCAACCGAATCAAGTTCCTTTTAATATCGATTTCACAAACACTAAAAATGCAAAACTTCAATCAATAAGTGTTTATTATGATAGATATGTTCATGGTTTGGAATTTACATATACAGATAATACTGTAAATTCTGTTGGATACAAATTAGGAACTAAAAGCACAGTTAACTTAGTAAACAAAGAGATAAGAATTTTTAGAGTAAAATCCGGTGCTTGGATCGATGCAATACAATTTTGTTTTTCAGAAACTGATTGTACACAACATTTTGGTACTACCGGAGGTGGTGAAATTGTTGAATTCAATTTAAATAATTTAATAAATCAAAATTATAAAATTATTGCATTGAGTGGAGCATCTATTGAGAAATATACTGCAGATTGGACTGTTAATACTTTAAATATATTAAGTGTGTCGTACCAGTTGATTGATTCAACATCAAAATATTGCACAATTTCGTTAACAAATATGAAAGACAATGAAATATTCAATCATAAAACTGTAATATTTAATGGCGAGATCATTAATAATGATTGGGAGAACACAATACGTAACATCTATGTGAATAATGCAAACTCAGTCAATTATGCAAATAAAATCGATACTCAATGGCCTGTTAACGTCTATAATCAATTCAAAGGTTTAATAAAACTTGAAAAGGGAACTAACAAAATTACCATCACTTACGATGTACTACATTTTTATATTTTTCTTTTTAGTATATTCATTATTAAATTTTTTTTTTCAAGGAAACTTTAAACCAAGGAGCAAAATGTAGTTTGACAATAAATTTAGTCTACGAAGAGGACTTGACAGTTGAGCCTGTACACTTGGTTATGGTTGTTGCAAAGGACAGTAAATTAGTTTATGATACTGAACCAGGTGAAGTAAATAATTTAGAATCAGCTAAATGGAAGCATCGAACAATGGCATGGCTTTGGCAAGCGTTTACAGATGATCAAATTTATAAGAGAAATAGTAATTCTGGTCATCGTTGCTTTAGATTGGATGAAACTGAACTTATAAATGGAGATTATTGTAAGCAATATAATAGTTTCTATTCGTGAATGATTGTAGAATATAAATTTATTATCTTTTAGATCCAAAAATCCATGTATTACAAACCGATATGACTACAGCACAAATTCAAGCTGAGAAATCAGATTTATTTGGCATGTGTAAAAACGTTGTTCTAAACAATCCAACAAAGTTTATTAAACAACAAAATTTACAATTACAGTTTACATGCTTGTTCCTTGATTCACATTACATACCAAATGAAGACAGAATTGCTGGTCACGCTGCTTTAGGCTCGGGTTGGAATAGTGATTATAATTGGGGTATATTTGGATCACACTTGCTTTACTCTCATCCACAAAATTTAACAGAACTGAAGAATAAATTCAATGATATACGTTCCGTCAATAAAAAATATACTTCAAACGACGGAGGTGATTATAGAGCAAGAGTATGCAATGTAGGAATTGGAGCATTTTTACACGAACTTGGTCATTCATTTGGTTTACGTAAGCTGAATTATTTTACTTTTATTTATTATATAAGATTAACATAATCTTTGTTAGATCACAATTATGGTGTTATGCTCAGAGGATTTGACAATTTTAATCGTGCCTTTTATTCAGTTGAACTATCGACAAGTAAAATAATTGTTTTTTTTTAAATATTTTTCTCGGTTAATCGATTTACTATCGTTGTAGATAATGTATGGACTTCGCTTAGAACAAACGTTGATGATCAGTATGCAAGTTGGAGTAAAGTAGATGCAGAAATAATGTTACCACATCATTTATTTCGATTAAAAAAATGATCCAATCATTGATATGGTGGATAATAATATACAATTATTTACAACATCTTCAAATAGTTTTCTTCTTTATGCAAATGTAGGTATTAGGATGCTTGCATTTTATAGCGACGATGACGCGAAATATCCACATTATTTGACGTATGAACCAGCATTAAAAAAGGTTGATGTTGACATGAGTACAAGCACAGAGTTAATGAACTACAAGATCAATAACAAGCAAATAAATTTGCTAGTGATTCTCAAAAATGGTAGAATGGTAGAATTAGGAAACATATTTAGTGAAGTAAATAATGGACTTATTACAGCTGATTTATTTAAAACAAAAAGATTCGGCCCAGTCTATGAGAATCAAGTTGAGTTTAATGTTGATTTCACCGTAAATAATAACGCTAGACTTCTAACAATAGGTGTTTATTATGATAATTATGTTCATGGTTTGGAATTTACCTATACAGACAATACTATTCGCTTTTTTGGATATAAAATTGGAACTAAAGGTTCATTCAGTTTGGTTAATAAGGAATTAAGAGTTTTAAGAGTACAGTCTGGCGCTTGGATTGACGCATTACAATTCTGCTTTTCAGCAACTGACTGTACACAACAATTTGGTGGTACGATAAGCGGTCAATGGTCAGCTGAATTCAATTTAGATATTATAGGCAGCTCACAGTTTTATAAGGTGTCGGGATTAAATGGAGCATTCATTGAGAAATATAATCCAAATTGGACTGTTAATACAATGAGTTCAATTACAGTATTATACAAGAAAGTCTGAAAAAAATTCATGAAGATTTTTAAAATAATATAAAATATAGTTTAATTTCTTGTAATTTATATTGTCGACATTAAATTCTACTATTTTTTATATTATTTTATTATTAAAGGTTTTATTAAATAGATAAAACTAACTATTAAAAAAATATATTTTGAAACTTCATCAATTTTCTATTGATCGTAAGGAAAAGGCTCAAGAAAGAGAAAAAATAATTTTATGGAAATTTTTTTCGAACAACATGAACTATTTGTATTGGTAAAATTCAAATTATCAAACTCGAAGTTAGGCTACTTTAATAAAACTTTCGACAGCAACTTGTTTATGTTTTATCCACATAAATGTTAAATTGCTTTTATAGAGCTTTTATTGTGTTCATAAAAAAATTCTATCATTCTTTAGCCATTATAGAGCTACAGTGAAGTGCAAAAATAATTGCCGATAGAATCTTCAAAGTTCTTCTCAGACATGTATCAGATACTATGATTTTTTAATATTATTATACTACTCGGATACGTACTATACAAATATATTAATCATTAAAACTTTCGCATTCTCTATGAGTTTAAAGAAGATAATAATCTTACGTTCTTGCAAACAATCAAAAAACTTACAGGTTACGCATAAGTTTTAATCCAGTTTTCGCGTCAGAATCTTGTTGATTCATCGATACCTCTAAGTTATTCATTCATGTCAATTGATAAAATGGTCTGGAACAATAATTCAATTAGATTCAGACTTGTGCTATTAAGTGGCCAAACGGTAAGTTTACCTATTCAACTCTTCGAAGGCATATGCATCGACTAGGTTTCTGATGCAGAAGAACGAATAAGGTAAAGTTGTCACTTGATGATAATTTTTTTGTCGCTCAGCGGGCCTTTTATTTTCGAAAATTTGACGAATTGCACCAAGTTGGTGCTTTGATAATGTTTCACGACGAAACATGGATGAATATAGGAGAAGAGAAAAGTTCAATCTGGATCGATGACCAAGGACAAGGAAGGCTCCGGCAGGCAACTGGAAAAGGTAACAAACGAAAAGTTCTGCTCAGTACTATATTTGAACAAATATTTATATAGGCTCTCGTTTAGCAATATCTGCTTTGATTGATACGAGTGGATTCCACTTACCGTCTGTCGAAATTTTCGATTGTTCTAGAGATCATTCCATGACATCATCACATTTCATGAAATGGATACGAAAAACAGCTTTTCGTCTTAGAGAAGACAGCCGTAAGTTGTGTTCGAATTTTAATTATTAAAATTTTGATTTTATAATAATGTCATGATCGACGAATAGCTATGATCATTGATAATGCCTCATGGCATTCAGAACTCACAGAATACTCGAAACCTGTCAAAAGGTCCATGAGAAAAAGAACAATAATAGAATGGCTGAAAAATCATCACATTGAATTTGATTCAACATTGAAGAAATCAGAATTGTTAGAGATCGGTTTCCACAACAAGCCCAAAAAAGAATATAAAGTATGGGTCATTCTACAATTTTAATATGCTTCGAGTCTATAATGATTAGGTCGACCAGATCGAGCAAGAGTTCAATGTCGAAATATTGCGTTTGCCAGTGGACCATTGTACATTAAATCCAATAGAGATTGCATGATCTGAATTGAAAGACTATGTTCGCAAAAATAATACCAGCTTTATGTGAAACAACATTCGCCAGTTAGTCGCTGAATTTATCGCTGACTTTGGTGGAAAGGTCGCTCAAAGTGAAATTCTGCATGCTGAAAAAGTAGAAGCGACGTATAAAGCGGCGGATGAGTTTTTTGAAAATACCATTGAGCCACAACCAGATGATGAAGATTTGGATGTTGAAGTTGACAATCTTTCCGACATTAGTGATGAAAATAGATACGCTGCTTTCTTTTTTTGTTACGGTTTTTGTTGTAATGGATTCGGCATTTTTGGAAACAGCGAAACGAAAGCGAATATGACTGATAGAAAGCACTCGTCATATCAGAGTTCGGAGGAATGATAAAAATTCATTGATAATCAAAGTAAATCATGTGTAGAAAACAAGTTAGTCACCATCGTTCAACTGAGAATGATTGAAAACGCTTATAGATATACAAAAGAAAGGGTTTTTTTCTCGAAAAAATCGCATTTTTGGTGGGTTACACACGCTCAGTGTACTTAGGTCGAACAAAAAGTTCCCAGATTGTTAAAAAAAAATATAAAGATTTGGAGATATTTTTAATTTTATTTTATCAAATGTTGAGGATAGTTGTCATGATTATTTATACCAAGTTCGATCCTTTCCAACAATTTGCTTAAAGTTTTTTTGAACCCTTTTTCGAAACAATTTTTAGGTACCTTGGAAACCGCATGAACTAATCATATTTCATTTATTTAATCAGTTAAACTACGTTCGCTAGAATTAGTTAGCCAAAAATGACTACATAGTATCAGGCCTGGCAAATATGGTGGATATGACATTATATTGATGTCTTCTTCTCTAATATAATTAATAACATTGGATGAATATGAAGTCAACGATGATCGTCAAGCAATTTTGGACATTTTTAACCCGATGACTCTATTTGTTTACATATTTCATTAACAAAAGGCTTCGGACAATTTTCAATATAATACTTGTGACCTACAGTCTTGCCTTTATCTACGCTATGTATAAAAACAAGACTATTTGATTTAAAGAATATACGGAACCAAGGTTAGGTTCAAATCTCCTTCCATGAACAATAGTCTTTGACAACTCATCGTCAATCGGCCAGCTAGCATCAGAGGACTTATGACTAACCTATATAAAATAAATCTATATCTCACCACTAGTAATGCTAGAAAGCAACCAACATGATCGAACAAAATTTCGCTAAATTTTTAAAACAAATAAAATATGATTAGTTCATGCGGTTTCCAAGGTACCTAAAAATTTTTTCGAAAAAGGGTTCAAAAAAACTTTAAACAAATTGTTGGATGGGTCGAACTTAGTATAAATAATCATGACAACTATCCTCAACATCTGATAAAATAAAATTAAAAAAATATCTCCAAATCTTTATATTTTTTTTTAACAATCTGGGAACTTTTTGTACGACCTAAGTAGAAAGGATAACTTTGGAACGATAAATGATAGAAAGGTCGGACTTGCGTAGATGAAAAGAGCAGACCTTGGGGTATCGAATGACTATCTTGAAGCGAGAACTCATACCAAAAACATTTTTGTTCGGTGACGCACAAAATCTTCAATGACATCTACCTACCTCGATCGAGCGTTAACCTATTGGAATATAGGATGCCATTGTACTCTAGAACAGCCTCTTTCTAATGGTGAAAAGATCAGCTTGCTAACTGCAATCATCATCATCATCATCATGTCCCATAGGCTTAGCGCCCGTTGGGGCCAACCATTTACGGGATCAGATTTTTCCATGCCCGCCGATCTTGCGCAAGGTGGAACAGGTCATGACAACTGCGCTGACACCATTCTGTTATGTCATCAAGCCATTCTCTGCATGGACGTCCCCTTCGAGATTTTCCATCCATTTTACCAAATACTAGATGTTTTATTAGTCTACAATCGTCCATTCTGCAGATGTGGCCAAATAACCTTAGTTTCCTCTTCTTGATGATGTCAATTATGGTCTCTTCTTTTGATATCTTTTTCCTAATATCTTCGTTTCGTACCATATCTTGCCAATTGATTTTTAGAATCCGTCGGTAACATTTCATTTCGAATGACAATAGTTTTTTCCTGTCTGCTTCTTTTAAGGTCCATGTCTCTGACGCGTATAACAGGACACTGAACACACATGTTGCTAGGATTCTAAGTTTATTTTCTAGCTTCAGTTTCTTGCTATTCCATATGTGTTTCAAAGAAGCCATTGCACCTGTCGCTTTTCCTATTCTCCTTTTTATTTCCTCGGAACAATTATTGTCCCATGTCAGCAGACTGCCTAGATATTCAAATTTTTCCACGTTTTCTATGGTGTTTCCTGCTACTTGGATGCTATTATCAACATTCCTGTCTCCAAACACCATGGTTTTGGTTTTATTTATATTTAATATTAGTCCAGATTGTCCAGCAGCTGTTTTAGTTAGCTCTATTTGGCGTTGAAGTGAGCTAACGTCTTCATCGATAAGGTCAATATCGTCGGCGAACCTCAAGTTATTTATTAATATTCCGCTGATATTGATTCCGCAGGTGTTCTGTCTCACCTGGTCCATTACTCGCTCGAGATATGCGATGAAGAGGAGTGGTGACAGAGGGTCGCCTTGTCTAGTTCCTACATCTGTTCGAAACCACTCTCCATTTTCTTTACCAATGCGAACAGCTGACTGTGACTTTTCATAGATCTTCTGTAGCAAGGTGACCATCTTTGTGTCGACACCATAGGATTTTAGTACAGCCCAGATAATTTTATGTTTGATCGTATCGAATGCTTTTTGAAAATCTATAAAGCAGTTGTATATTTTCTTGCCCTGTCTTTTTGCCTTTTCAGCCAACAACCTAAGCGTTAATATTTGATGTACGGTATTCCTGTCTTTTCTGAATCCTGCCTGCTCTTCTGAAAGGTATGGATCCAGATGAGTTTTTAATCTATTTAGCAGTACTATTAGGAGTACTTTTCCTGTATGACTAATAAGAGAGATCGTTCGGTAATTTGAGCAATTACTGAGGTCACCTTTTTTTGGTATAGGTACCAATATAGATTTGCCCCATTCTTCTGGAATCGTACCTTCATGCCATGCTTTGTTACAGAGTTTGTGGATTTGCCGTGCTAGCGGTTCGCCCCCAGCTTGTAGCATTTCCGCTGTTACGCCGTCTGATCCTGGACTTTTATTTCTTTTCAGTGAATTTATCGCTGCTTGTACCTCTAAGTACAAGATATCCAAAGGATCTTCGTTTTCGGGAGGTGCAATGTTTTCAAGTTCTTTTACCATCCCGTCTCCCCCTCCAGGATCTTTATACAGACTGCTGCAATACTGTGTCCACCTTCGTTTGATGTCGTCATTTGTCTGTAACATTGTTCCCTCTTGATTTCGTATGACATTTAATCGAGGTACAAATTCTTTTCTTAACATTTTTATGAGGCCATATGCTTCCCGTGTATTTCCAGTATTTGGACCTTTTTCAGCTTGCTCACATTGGTCTTGTATCCAATGCTCTTTGTCCTGTCTTGCTGATCTCTTTACTTTCCTACATAAGCCTTTATATTGTTGTGTATATTCTACGGAAACGTATTTTAGTTGTTTTAGTCTGCGTTTTTCGTCTGATAGTTTTAATGTCGCTTCGGAAATCCATGGTTTTTTTGTTGTTCTTTTTGCAGGTACAGTTGCCTCTACTGTAGTTTTGATTGCCTGTTCTATTTTTTTGGCATGTTCCTCCAGACTACATGCTGGCTCTATATCTTTCATTCGTTTCATTAGAGCAGCGCTGTATAATTGCTTTATTTTCTCATCTCTCAGTCGATTCGCATCAACTCTGAAACATTTCTGTGGTTTGTTGTGCGGTTTCTTTTTAAGTTTCAAGTTGATATTGCACAACACTAGTGAGTGATCTGAGCTTATGTCTGCACTTTGAAATGTTCGGCAGTTGGTGACTGAAGTCTTCCATCTTCGCTGGATGAGAATCAAGTCAATCATATTCTTGTGAATGCCATCTGGTGATGCCCAGGTCCATTTTCGATTAGGTTTATGTTGAAAATTTGTATTACATATGTAGAGATCATGTGCTGTCGCAAATTCTAGAAGGCGTTCTCCGCGTTCGTTTCTTTCGCCATACCCATATTTTCCCATCACGGATTTCCAATCTGTATTATAACAACCAATTTTAGCGTTCCAATCACCTGTCAGGATAAGTATATCCTTTTTATCTGTCTTTGTTAATGTTTTCTCAATATCGTTATAGAATGCTTCAATATCCTCTTCTGACGATGAAGAGGTTGGTGCGTACACCTGTATAACTGAAATTTTAAATGGTGCTGCATCGAATCTTGCCGAAATTATTCGAGAGCTAACTGGATTGTATCCTATTAATGCCTTTTTAGCTTGTGCGCTTAGTAAGAAACCCACACCCCTCGTATGTGAGGATTCTTCTCCTGACCAGATGAAATCTCCATTCGGTGTTTCACCTTTCCCTGTCCATCGCACTTCGGAAATTCCGATTATGTCGTATCTGAAACGTTTCATTTCGTTTCTCAGTAGTTCTAGCTTGCCAGCAGCCCATAGTGTCTGGACATTCCATGTTCCTACTGTTAGAGTATTTTTGGCAAGTTTTAGTTTTTGCGTGTTTTTTGTCGTGTTTTTTGTCGTACATGAATTCTTTCCAGTCGCCAATTTTTCGACTCTGCCCTGGTCACTCGACAGAGGACGCGGACCTTGTTTTCCCGGGCGCCGTCCGAGCCGGTATGGTTTCGTGTTGAAGTCGTTCATGGTTGGTTTCTGTCGTCTTGTTCTTTTTACAAACGGCGGTATCTGCACCCCTTCCGTCAAACGCTCCTCCTTTATCCGGACTTGCGACCGGCACAGAAGCCGCTGGATTGCGGTCTCTATGGTGGAGTTCAACAGCAATAGTTCAGGAGATATTGCTCACAGGGTTTTCTCCATTTGCTTTTGGCGTTGACAATAGTATACTAAAAAGCACTTTTATAATTAAAGCGCTAGTTTTTGAGAGTTTTTTCAGTAACCGAACTTGTCAAGATACTTTTCGCCTTAGAAGAAAAGATTTTAAAAAAAAGAACTCTCATAGTCAGTACATCCGGATATGTTCTTTCGAATAAAAAAAAGGCTAGTATATATATTGAAAAGTCACTGAGAACTTTTGGAGATACGATAAGCTATTTTTGACTCTTATTCAGTCCGTATCTCCATTATACGTCATGGTAGAAGACTGAAAATTTTATCACACACGTCCAATCACAGGTCCAACATATCCTCCAAATATCAGCCCGTTTGGATGTTCCTGACTTGAGATCGTTTTTACAGAAGGTGGAGAGGAGGACTTAAAAAAGGATACTCATGAAATCTATCATTATGAGTATACAAAAATATGATATTATTTTTAAAACATAAGAGGAGACCTTCCTTATAACTTATGAATGACAGGGCAGAATAGAAGACCCGAGCCTTCTAATGTGTCGACGGCTTTAAATACTCACGCCTGAAGTGTCGTGTTACATGAATAAGTCGGTACATGGATAATTAGGTATACTCATGATGGAAATTAATGGTGGAATGTATTGAAATTACTTTGTGTATGTAAGTGTTAGATTTGGTTATACGAGCTGCGGACAAGTTTTATTTTATATATTTAAAATAGGAAAATCACACATATATATATATGTTGGGAGAACAAAAGGAAAAGGACCATCAAGTCCTAACAATGATGAATAATATAAAAAAGAATAAAGATAATAATCACAGACGAAAAGAAAGAGAAACAGTATGATGATGTGATATCAACTCTGACAATCAGTAACAAGTTAACTTGCGTGTTTATATTTCATGAAATAACGTGGTTTTATCCAAGTAATGTTTGTTTACAAGGATCAATGAGCCGTAATATTTCACATATATGATGATGAGCTGCGCATAAATGAAGGTCTTTCGCGCACGTCTTATTATTTTTTCGCTACATAGAATTATACAGTTTTTTCTTTCTTTCCATTGTCTGCACACTATTACATAAAACGTACGCGTATATTAACATGGCGAAAGAAGCAATCAATTCAAGCAATACCGCCGGTGATTTGCGAAGAAAAGCTTTCTCAAATTTTTTAAATTACGTATTTTAGTTATTTAACAAGAGTTTCTTTGAGTGGTAGTTTGATAACATTCGGAAAGATCTTCTAATAACTGGATGCTGACGGTTTGGGAGTGTCTAAGACCAGTCGTTGGGTTCTGTTTTCCTGTATAAATCATAAAATTCCAAGTATATTCATTCGTATCTGATACTTGGCATATTTTAATCCCATATTTGTGGCCTTTGTCTGGAACGTATTGTTTAAAGGAGAGTCGATCTCGCCAAGATACCATTGTTTCGTCAACGCTAATAAGAGAACTAGGTATATAAATCGACTTGAATCTACCTTTCAACAACTGCAAAAGTGGATTCAATTTTGCTAACTTATCTTGACTCGAATCCTATTCATCATTCTTCGGAAAATGTAAAAACTTAAGGAGCAATTCAAATCTATCTCTCGATATTGTGTTTTGAATAATCTTTGATTCATACAATTGATTTTTGCTCCGGTGAAAGTCTACTTTTGGCATTTGCACTAATTTTCGATCGTTTGCTAGGCTTATGCGGTAGTAAGTATTGTTCTGTATATCTATTAGCTTCGTGAACCAGAAGGCTTATAATTTCATCAGTGATGAAAAGTCGATAGCAACCAATAGGATTGATTGTATCATCTTCGGAAGTTGGTGTCACTTGTTGAACAATTCCACGGTCTTTCAGAAATTGACCGTCGGATTCTGATTCTATTTCACTCTAGACGTTTGGATCCACCTTATCATCAGTGATTTCTTCGTTGGAACTTGTACATTCGAAGTGCATTCTAGCAAAATCATCACCTAAAGAACTCACTTCACTGAGTGAGTCAACGCTATCTTCCGTGCTGATTTCTTCTGACGACATGTAAAATATTCAAGAATACTGACAATTTTGATCGCTTTTATATTGATGAGTAGCAATGCGCAGAATAGACTCGAACACAAAAGAAAACTCTAGAAACTACCTATCCTTATCTGGCACGTAATGCATACTACACATTACAGAATGAAAACGTAACTTGAGTCATTATAGAGCTGGATACGAGATTCGATTCACTATTTAATTGTACAAAAAGAAGGATAATAAAAAATCGATAGAATAGAAAGAAAAGGTCAGTAAGCACATTCACTAGGAATTTATTCTTCACAGAAACGAATATCTCGATCAATTTCTGTACAAAACTGAATCGCCTCGAATGTGTTAAGCATTATATATCCTTCTAGTAATTGATCAATTCCGAAAGAATAATCAAAGTGTATACATAAGTTTATTTTCAAGAGTGTCTCGAAAAACTTTACTATTTTTCAGTAAAATAATTCCTATTAGAAAGAGATTCGAATTAAGATAAGAGCTTATGTGATTTAGAAAGTATCTAACCAAATCATTTATCGCTTTAAAAATAGAATGAAGAAAAGCTGATAAAACGATTTATTTAGAGGTCATTTTAGTTTTTGGAGCTAATGGGCGGAGCATAAACAATGACCGTCTATTGCATTCCAATGTTTAATCGCTTAATGCGTTCATTAAAAAAATGAAAAGCTACTAAAGAATACGACGTGAAAAGGACTATAGTTTGTGTATAGAACAGTTGGTTTTATAAATACATCTCCGATTTTTAGAATGAACAAATTTCTATATGATCGGTTTCCAACGATGTGAGCAAAGTCATTTATAGGTACACACCAAATTCCTTTCTTTATTTTATCAATTAATAAATCGCAGATTTAACTTTATTCTATTGCATATCATTGCAAATTAAAATACTTATCGACTTATCTAAGTTCAACCATCGATTGTGACTTTCGATGTAACTCATTAACCGAAACAATGGAAAAGCAGTTCGTTGTGTTATAGTGGAGGAATTAATTGGAAAATGTTAAAAAACGTGAATATACCTCATACTTTTGAAGAGCTACAGAAACTCCTTTTTACAATAAAACTAGTTTTGGTTAATTATTTTTACTCCCTTACATCCTTTGAAAACATACTCGTTGTATTCAGGTTGTTATGTTCCATTACGCCAATATTTTTTTAGAGGATCCTTGGGAATAAAAATAATGAACCAAAACTAGTTTTATTGCAAAAAGTGGTTTTTACAGTTTTTCAAAAGTATGAGACATTTTAACGTTTTTTTTAACATTTTCCGATTGATTCTTCAACTGTATATCATACAAAGATGACTTGAAAAGTTTTAAATATATATAGCTTCGTAGAGTTCGACAAGCTCGATCAAACCATGTAAAAATGTCCAAAAAAAATATTTAACTCTATTTTTGAATTACTGACATCTTAGTTTTTCAGCTTCAAAAAAGCAAACTCTGGCAAACTTATTAAGTTCGGTATTAGCACGTGTTCATAACTCTCATTATTTATTATCAATGAATCCCGTTTTTATGCGCTTTCATTTTTATATTAATTTCACTATGTTTTCTATTTGAAATAATGATATTACTCCCCTGAAGTCATATTTCTACGCACTTAGTACTTTGAACCTTTTGATTAGCTCTCTTATTTGTGAAATCTGAAATCGCTTTCAATTAAATTAAATAAAAAACTAAAATGATCAAGAAAAAATAAATGACCATTGCATCTATTTAGGATCGTGTAAATAGATGCTGGGAAGCTCTTTTGAAAAAGAACCTAACAACCGCTGTTGTGCAAATGTAAGTATGAAAAATTACGACTATTAAGGTGGTCGTATAGATTGTTTCAATGCTATCATAGCAGTTGTTCTCGTTGGCAAGAGAATAAACGTATGGTTTTACCTATCAAGGTTTCCAAAGAAATTTTGATTAAATGAGAAAAAGTGAATTAAATGTATGAAATGGACAAGTTTTTCTTCGTGTTGATCCTTTTTTGGGCTTTTGCATGAATATGTTTTACTTTGTAAAGAATAAGCATACAACATCGAATATGAATATAGTACCATGAAGAAAAATAATATCAGTGGATAGTAATAGTGATATCGTAAACAGGAAAGATAAACAACAACTGGACACAACAACAAGACGACCAACGAGAGAAAAGATCAAACAGAGGACATCAGAGAGGATCAAAGTAAAGGGAAGAAAATAACGATAGTATGTGAGACAGTTAGCGTCAACAATTGACATCTATTGATGCTAACATACGATAGAATTTATTCTTCATCTTCACGAGGATTTTTACACATATAAGCAGAGATGTCTCTTAAAACTTATATTATCTTTTTTTCAGAATCTTTTCAAGATTTATACTGAAGATAGTCTGATATCAAAGGTGGCAAGACATTCATTCTGTTCCATGTCGGAAACAATAAGTCACGATTGCAGTTTGAATCAGTCTATGTGCAGATTTTCAAGAAAAAACAGACTCTATCATCATATGTTTATTTCACCTACATGTAATTTATTTTCGTCTTCGGTATTGTACAGAACGAAAAATATTGGCTTGTTAAGAAATTTTTGTCGTTTTTTTCGTATTTTCCCAGAACAGTTCAGAAAGTTCTGGAAATTTCCATATTAAGGGTATATAAAGGCGGTGTAAATATCTCTCGAACCACCATAAAACTATGGATAAACACGCTGATAGCGAACTAGAATTGCATATATCTCGTAGAGAGCTTCGACTTCTTTTGCTTCACGAATTTCGTCTGGGTCACAAAACAGGAGAAGCAACAAGTAACATATGCCATACGATGGGAACGAATGCACTCTCCATTCGTACAACGCAACGTTGGTTCAATCAGTTCAACAACGGTAACTTTGAACTCGATGATTTACCTCATACTGGAAGACCACTCGAGGTGGATATCGATCGCTTAAAGAAACTCATCGAAAATGATCCTAGATTAACTACACGTTGCTTAGCAGAGTACCTTGGGTGCTCTCATGTTACAGTGGCAACACATCTGCACGAATTAGGCAAAACGTGCAAATATGGAGTTTGGATACCACATGATTTGTCACCGCATCAGCTCCAACACAGAGTTGATGCTTGTATGGTATTAATGACATCTCACGGCAACTACCAATGGCTTAATAATCTTATTACTGGCGATGAAAAGTGGGTGTTATATGTTAACCATACACGTAAGCGGCAGTGGCTGGCAGCTGGACAAAAAGGTGTAGCAACACCCAAACATGACTCTAACCAAAAGAAGATTATGCTGAGCGTTTGGTGGGGAGTAAGAGGAATTATTCACTGGGAACTTCTTCCACCTAATCGCACTATCACTGCTGACTTCTATTGCCAGCAATTAGACCGAGTTGCAGCCAAACTTCAGGGAAAACAGGATAAAATTTATTTTTTGCATGACAATGCCAGACCTCATGTTGCAAAATTAACTCGTGAAAAATTACTGGAGCTTGGATGGATTACGGTTCCACATCCACCTTATTCTCCAGACTTGGCTCGTACAGACTACCACTTGTTCCGTTCTCTTTCTAACTATCTGAAGGAGAAAAAGTTCGACGACGAATACGATCTAGAAATGGGACTTCTCGACTTCTTTGACCAAAAGTCGCAGGACTTTTACGAAAGTGGGATCCTTTCGCTACCAGAGCGTTGGCGACAAGTCATAGATAGTGATGGAGCATATATCGTTAAAAGCTAGTTGTATTCTTTGTATTGAAAAAATAAAAATAAATTTAGCAAAAAAAACGACAAAAATTTCTTAACAAGCCAATACATTCCACTAATGAAAATTGATTTAACAATATTACAACCCATTAAAACTTGTTCTCCTAAAACATGTTCAAGATTTGTTGAACAAACAAATGCAAATTGTTCACAATTTCTCAATACAAGACTATAAGTTTTCCAAATATCTCGTTGACGTTCATCACAATAAATTCGAATAGCGTTTTCAACAATTTCATCTTCAGATAAACGTTTTGTTAAATAACATGTTCCACTTCGATTTAAATAATATTCCATCATATTTATACCATAACGAGCACAACCAATCGTATGATCGTAATTAAATGGATGTTCTATTCGAAAGTCGTTTAATGTAACAATACGTAATCCTTGAATATTTTGTTCAATAACCATTAAAGATTCAAGATTATTTGGCATTAATTCAGAAGAAAGTTTCTTTTCAAGATCTTCTTTCGTAACCACAATGCCATGATGTTGATACAAACGCATTTTACGCCAAGCGTATATATGATCACCACGACGTGGATTATCATCTTCCATTAAAAATATTTCTCTCAATAAGATCTGGAAGAACGGTGATAATGATTACAAAATCTGTAATATGTAGTTTTATATATATTTCTTTTCTACAAAGAAAATCTACAGATCTTTATCGTCCTTTAATGGAAAGTTATTTACACAAAATCTCAGTATGCTGCTTATGATATGTAATAAAACATCTTCTATAGAAATAGAATTATCAGAGTTGAATAGAAAATGTTCAGAAAAAGAAACAACAATACGAGTAT
Organism: Macrotrachela quadricornifera; assembly: GCA_022393335.1. NCBI lineage: Eukaryota > Metazoa > Rotifera > Eurotatoria > Philodinida > Philodinidae > Macrotrachela > Macrotrachela quadricornifera. The sequence continues at coordinate 552,420 of JAJEKB010021442.1, read as the reverse complement.
ACAATTTTTCTATGATTATATTTGAAATAAAAATATTGTTGATAATTTCGTTATTGGTAATAACGTATTTTCATTATTACTTTGGAATTAACGGTCCTCTACACAGATAGATAAAAGAAGAATAGGATAAAAGAAGCTTTTTATTTTCTTTTTTTCGTTCTTCTAAAGCATAATATTATGATTATTTATTTGTTTTCATGAAGGATTTATTTTTAACCGATCGTAGCACGTGCACGATCAGTAATAAAAGAGAGAATAAAATCCGTCTAACGCCCTCCGTTCGTTATAATTACCCAACTTTATGACGTACACTAAGAGCTTTACTCGAAAACTCGTTTATTTGTATTCAGTAAAAATTGATACGATTACTAAACGATTAATTATTAACTATATCAAAAACTATCATTTTATTTTTTATTTTAATTTGATTAATTCATACAGATTATAAACGAGAGAGATGAGTCAATTCAAGGATAAAACAATCGATAAATTCAGAAGCAAATTATTTTACTCGAACTTGATCTAGTTTTTTATTTACAGCAAATCAAAAAATAAAATAATTCAAAGATTATATTTCATCAAGAATATTCTTCTAAAAACTTTGTATGTTATCTTTCTTAGTTAGAGATGAATAAATAAACCGTATCATATAAAAAAAAAGCATTTATACAGTATATAGAATCACTGACATTATACAGTTTTTACTGAGCGACATGTATAGCTGTCCTTCTATCGATGATCATATGTATAAATGCGTAAATAATCTCATTATATTTTTTTTTGTTTAATATTATCGCCAACAAGGTGATTGATATTTTATTTATATAAATAGAAGGTATAAATCACAATTTGAAAATACAAATTATATCTATAATTATGTTTCGAGCACTAACACATAATGCTAAGCGCTATTACAAGTATTTTTTTGCTGGAAAAATGGCATTTTTTTCAGTCATAGCATTAGGTGCATATATTTTCGATGCATATTACTTTATGATACATACAATAAAAGAAACAGATCCAGGCCGTTTCGAAGGTTTACTTTCAACTTTTCTCATTATCTTTGCGTATATGCAATTTTGTATTCCAACTCGAAACAAAGTGGTACTCACTGTCTATTTTCTCGTTCTATGGATACTTCATATAGCTGGACATATCGGTTATCTTATTGCATTTATATATATGAAAAACAATTTTGGCATTGTTGCATTTTCTTTATGGATACTAGGAAGTACACTTTATACAATTACATTAATTTATTATCGTGTCATTCGTGGTCGATATCATAATATTCAAATACGAAATAAACATTTCTTTCATTTTATATCTCAACTTGAAGTATTACTGGCGATATATATCCCAGTTTATGGAATAACTCATATAGAAACGATTAGTCGAAGTAATCTTGCTTTCTTTCTTCTATTTGATTTTTTTTCGGAAGATTATGATCGTTTCCATGGTCTTCTAATCAAAACTGTTCTTCATGTGTTTGTAGCGTGTGTAACGGGTTCTGTTGTGCTCGAATTTATCTATATTAGCGTCAAATCACATGGTTATGAAAATGCTTCATATATTGTTGATGTTATCTCTGCATATTTTTTTTTCCTGTTTATCTTTCTTCAATTTTGGAATCGCAATTTTAAACAAGAAGATCCAAGATATACACGAGGAAATGCGCCACCTTTTGAAACCCGTTATACCACTACACTTGGCAGAATACTCCCCAGACCTGCATACAGGAGAACGACACGACAATAGAAGAACAGTATTTGATATAAACTTTTTAACTATAAACAATATTTCTTTTCATTTATCAAATCTTTTCAATCTGTTTTTTTTTTATTTTAAAATAATTTTATGAAAATTTTATCCAATACAACTGTTAGTGTGGGTGAGGATAAGGGTGTATTAAAAATAAAGATATTCATATCTTCATCCTCAATTTTAGTTGATGATGTCTGAGAAGTACTTTTGTTTATGCTCGATAAAAAATGACATTTTATCAGTATGTTTGACTTCTTAACGTAGCCCTAATAATAATGTAACTACACTACCGACAAAGCAAAACAATTATTATTCTGTAAATGCTATAAAATCAGATTTTTGATAAGATATCGACAGATTTATTTAGAATTGTTGAAAAAAATCTCCATTAAGCAAGCTAGTATAATGAAAAGCTTTCAAAAGAAAATGAGATATAACATTTATATAGAATCTATTTATTTTAATAAAATCATGACAATTGTATCAAAATAGTAACTATCTTCGCTTCTTGCTATCTTTGTGTTGACATGATACATACTGGGTTTTTCTTTTTATTCTATTTATCTACTACCGTCAAACAGACGTTTAGGCAGTATTTTTGTGTTTACATCTACGGCATGGACATCAAATTAACTGAAAAATAATTGTCAAAATCCGACAAATTATTCGAAGTGACTGTAGATTTAATATCAGAGGTTAATTTGAGGAATAATCATTTGTCGGCTACAATGAGTTATATTTCAGAACCATAGTCACAACAGCAAGATACTGCAATTAATATAGATGTTTCTTGTTCAGTCATCATGACGCTCGTTTAAACGCTCAAAACGTCGAAATTTGATGCATGCTTCGCTGAATATTTTATTAAGGTAAATGGGAGATTCATTAGTAACCATGTTAGCGCTCATAAATCCCATATTCAAATAGTTTTTTCTCTTGTAAAAGGACTGGGGACGTTTTAGGGACCAGTGCTGGGTTCGGTTCGGTTTGAGATTTTTAAAAAGTTGATTAATTCGGATCGGTTCAGTTTGAGACAAGCAGAACCGATTTTTATATTTATTACTGTTAAATCATAAAGATGAACAAAATCATCTCCTAATATAATTAAAAAAATGTTCTCCATGTATATTTTTCCTAGTATTTTGGTTTCTTCGTTCTAAAATAAATCTTTCAAGACATTTTTAATTCATAGTCTGAATCAGTTCGTTAATCGTAACATGATCGATAACATTATATTAATCTATTAGCTGAAAGTATTTCTTGAAAAGCATATTCAACTAGAGTAGCGTAGTACACTAAAGAAGTGAAAAAGAAAATATCGTATATTCCACATTCGATGTTATTACTCGTTTATTTACAATCAAAACCATTAGAGGCAAATATATTTTTTGCGTAAAATGACATCTTTTTATGGTATATTGAAATAGATACTTTGATTTTTTTAGGATTATACCGAGACTAGTGTATCAGAAGACAAAGTAACACTCTGAGGTTACATTTCTTCATAAACAAGCTCTACAATAGTTATTATTCCTTTAATAAAATAGAAGAAGCATGGCTTATCTATGATTAAGCAGGTTCCTCTGTTCTGCTTTTAAGACGTTTAAAAATAGTTTTGAAATTTGACTTTGTTTGAAACAAAATTTTGTCGCTAGAAAATTTTTTCACAATTGACTCTTTCTCAACCGCAGCGATCAAAAATGACAAACAGTATAGCAATTTCTCTTATAGATGTTGCTGAAAGTTTGATTGCAACAACATATTCTAAAATTTTTGTACGTGTTCATGTATGCTGCAGGGTAGACGAAACATCTGGAAGTAAATATAGTTAATTTGGAACTGTACACAAGGGAAAAATCTCGTTTTTCTCAGACTACAGTTATTCGAATGTTGTCTTAAATGGCCATGAATCTATGCAAATCGACAAGTCTTTAAAAAAATCCAATTATATAGTCCAACGATTATCGAACTGTTAATTGTTTAAGTTTTCGCAAATAAAAAAATTTGGTTTGAAAAAACACAAATTTTCAAGGCAAGAAGTTTAGTACTAATTATTAGCCACTTCAAAATAAAAGGCACGTGGGTATTTTTCGAATAACTTGTGATAGGAGTAAAATAGAAAGCTGTGGTTTTCACCATTGGAAAGATGAGGTGAAGATGCATCGAGGTGTATAATGAAAGTTTTTTCTAAGAGGCTTTACAACGCTTTCCTAGTCAGTTTTCTAAAAATATATCGGAAATTGAGCGCATAATTTTTTGAGAAAAATGTAAAAAAGTGATTTTTTTCCACGAAAAGTAATAGAAAAATCGGCTACGAATTCCCACTAACATACTTACAACTTCTGAATGAATAGATCTAACAGTGTCGGCTTTCCGTATAGTTTGTAGATATTCTCTTAGCAGTTCAAATGTACACGAAATTATTGAAAACCACGTTACTGACCTTACGAAATATGTTCGTTTTCAAAAACGTCACTTTAAGTCTTTGAAAAAGCTATGTGAAATTATCTTATAATATACAGTTCGATGCGTCTCCATTTCCTCTTTCTATTGATGAAAACCACAGGTCTCTATCTTGGTCCCATTAAAACTGATTCAAAAAATACCCACGTGTGTTTTATTTTGAAATGGGAAGTAGATTTTATTTAATTTTAAATATCACAAAAGTAGACTATAAGAAACTGCTTCAATCTAATTCATCCATTATGCGAATTTATAAAAAGACATTTAAAACAAGTAGCCAGAGGTTAAGATCCTTACTGAGTTATTTTAAGTTTTGCACTTTGTTAATTACGTCAGTTCGGTTTCGAAAAAATGGAACCGAATGAAATCTCTGTTAGGGACATTTCGGCCCAATTTAAAAATCAAGGTTCATTCGCATATAAATTTCAGCAAACGTTTGTCATAGTCGTAGTAGTTATCCCTTAAAATTTCAGTCTGATCGATTAAATTTTTCCTGTGCTTCCTCAATTCGGTACCTGGCATAAAAAATAGGCAAAAATACACCTAAGAGTAAATGGTGTGGACCTTCGTTCTTCACTATTTGACTTAGACTCAAAGCCGAATTTTTTAGGGTAACTAGCAAACACTAAGAGCTACAAAATTGCAAAGACAAGAGGGTGCGGAAAACCTGCCGTCATAACAATATGCAACACCCGCGTGGGTGAGTGTGGGAGAGTGTGGGAGAGTGTGGGTGAGCGTACACCCCCTCAAAGACTGTAAATTTTCCGTTTTTTTTCAGCGATGAGAGCAGATTTGGAATAGGTTTCGTGTTTCTTTTTTTTTAATTTTGCTCGAAATACTCTTTTACATCTCCTGAAGAATTTTAAATTCTTTCAAAACCTGTTATACTCCCCCAATCTTACACTCTTTGCGCGGACACTGACAATATGAAATACACAGTGTATTATATATGGATAAATGTACCTCAGACTGACTCTTGTAAACATTCGTTCATGCTATTCGATTCTGGAGCGTAAGCTATTTTATTATGAACAACAAATATTCAGATTTAATGGATTCCAGAAACCATACACTAAAAATGGTGTGGGCCTAGTCGATCTATTAGGTCCCTTCACTGTTGACTTGAACTACTAGTCTTGCGGACAAAAGATGGTCAGTTTCAAGTTTAAGTTCCTTGTTGGAGTCAAGTGATAGCACTTCAGGACCTAAGGTTAACTTTTATGTATAACACTTCCAAACTTAAGGGCATCGCAATACATATAGTAAGGGAGGATATAAGGGCAGTCCGAAAGAATTTGTTACTGCTGACATAATGGACCGAACAACAACTGCAGACAGACACACAAACACCGAGTCATTTTTGAGATTAAGATCCGGACTACACTCAAGACTATAATAGAATTATTCGCGTGTTAGTATGCATGGGTTCCTTTTCAAAATGTTTGGATCCATCTACTAATATCTGTTAGCGGATGACCATGGTATATAGTGTTTTGTACCAAGTCTGAGCATTTGGATTCGTAGAACTCACTTAAAAATCTTAGGGGATAGTTACATGTACCGCTGTTCCGGAAACAATTTCGACGTGTTTGTAAGTTTTTCTTCATGACTCCGTGGAATTTAATATTTCGATTAGATGATGAGATAAGGCCTGTTCAATCTCTCGAAAGCTAAAAAACAGCATCACAAGAGGCTTACTCATTGCTTCTGATGTGCAAATAAATTTACTACATCGCGACATTTTTTTGAATCTGTCGTTCTGACACGTCTCCAATACTACTAACGACAAGAGAAAAACGCTCCTATAAGACAATTAGTGTTTCATGCTCACAATTTGCACTGTTTTATCATCAATCCTTGAAGATGTCTCTACTTATGAGCCTCTTTACAAGATATGATCAATAGTCGCAAAAACTACCATCGCTCAAAGTATATAAATAGATTTGTACTGTTTTCCAAATATACTGTTGATCGACCCGACCATTTGCGTACTGCAGAAATTAGAACAAACGATAATCATCTGCTCACTAAGACTCATACTATACTAATCGTTTCACACATCACTTTTTACATAAAGTGCAGGTACATAATCCTCTTATAATCTGTCATCTCGACAATTCGTTACGCCATTATAACTTAGATTCTTACCTACAGAAATATTTTACGATCTAAATCAAAGGGCGGCGAACGAATGTTTACAAGCCTTAGTTTGAGGTACCTTTATCCATATACAACATAGTGTGGTACTTCATGTTATTATGATGGCAGGTTTTCCGCACCCTCTTGTCTTTGCAATTTTGTAGCTCCTAGTGTTTGCTAGTTACCCTAAAAAATTCGGCTTTGAGTCTAAGTCAAATAGTGAAGAACGAAGGTCCACACCATTTACTCTTAGGTGTATTTTTGCCTATTTTTTATGCCAGGTACCGAATTGAGGAAGCACAGGAAAAATTTAATCGATCAGACTGAAATTTTAGGGGATAACTACTACGACTATGACAAACGTTTGCTGAAATTTATATGCGAATGAACCTTGATTTTTAAATTGGGCCGAAATGTCTCTAAAATGTCCCACGTCCTTTATATCAGCCGAAATCAAACTACGATTATGAGTGTCATAGACACACTTTTAACTCATAGCGTACATCAAGAAAGCCATGAAAAACTTGCACAATATACGATGAAACACTTCTACGCTAATCAATGTGATGGAAACTAAAACTACCGAAGATATTAAAAGCACTTGACTTAGAAAGGACGAGGGCCACTTTGACTACAAAATGATCCACTGACATTTTTTTAACAAATCGTTCAGGAAACTGTATAGATCGGTTGATTTCAGCCAGGCGAACATTTCGATGCTACTTTTGATATACGTTTATAATATTTGTAAAAGACCATTTGAGCCTCCTATGTATAGCATTTTTCTGCTTTTTTTCCCTGATATTTTGACAATATTTCGAGAAAAGCAAGATACCTGGCCCTGATTTCGTTTTCATTGATAGAGAGAGGTTACAACTTTAAAATGACTCGAATATGTCAAGGCCACTAGGTTGGCCAGCCTAACAATCCTTACTACAATGACCAAAATATAAGTAAAAGTCACTATTTCTAACCACTGTTTCGACAATATCTCGAGAAAAACAAAATACCTGTTCATGATTTGTTTATTATTGATATAGACAAGTTAGATCTTTAAAATGACCCAACTATGACAAGCTCACTAGGCTGGTCACTTGAAAAATGTCTCAGTACACTACTGTTGAGGTATCATTTCTTATTTTTTTGACTGGTATTTAATCAATTTTGATTAAACCAATTGGTCTTGAATCAAAACTAATAACATATTTCGAATCAGCACCAAAACCTGGCTCGATTTATGTGTTTTTCAAGTTTTTTCGTTGACATTTGTTTTTGCTAGAAATATTGACTCATACTCCCCCTCCCCCAGGACTCAGCCAACAAATGAATTGAATGAAAACTTCATTTTTACGATTTCATCATCTGCCTTCTGAAATTATACGGCTGACAGGACTGAATGTCGCAAGACATAATATTGCGGACAAAATGTCGCGTGGACGAAATGTCGCAGGACACAATGTTGCAAGACAGAATGTCGCGGACAAATGGATGCAAAAAAAAAAGATTCCATGAGCAAATAATTGCAAGGACAACATGTTGCATGGTCAAATAGTACCAAAGACAACATCGTAGGAAATAACGTTGTAATTATAAAATAGTGTTATTTCCAGGCAACGTTCTCGTAAAACATACTATAAATGAACGTAAGAGAATATACTTAGGGCATACCAAAAGTAGTGAGGGAGGTACTTTTTTCCCTCAAGGAGGGGTATAAAAAAATTTCTTTTTTTACCAAAAGATAGAGCGTATTTCGCTCTGTCTTTCTATGCTATTTGATAGCTCCTCGCCTTCTATCAAGTTAGTGAAATCTCGAGAAAACTTTTTTTGCGTACAATTTTCTGGTAGCAGAAGCCTATATTTTCGTCTATACATCGTTTTTTTTTCGTTTTTTTGTGGGTTTTTTCCTTTCTTTATTCACATTCTTTTCTTCTTATCAATTCTTACAACCTGCTTCCACGTGTTTTATTGTGTAACGATATCAGTGGAAAAGAAAAAAAAAGAAACAGAAACAAAAATGAGTTTGATGATTATTTCATTAAATGTTCAAAGTAATCACCATGGTTATCTACACACAGTTTCATCCTTTCGATCCATTTCTCAAAGGTCTTTTTGTACTCGTTTGGGTTCAAGGAGTTCATGAAATCGATCACAGCATCATGTAATGATTCTGAATCATCTTGATTGGTCAGATTATCTTTGATCAAGTCGAATAACCAGAAGTCACAAGGTGATAAATCTGGAGAATTAGGTGAATGTGGTATCATTGTTAGACCTTCGGATTCATGATAATCGGATACATCTTCATGCACGTGTGGTTTACCATTATCATGATGAATTTTTATACCACGAGTCCCATACGAAGGTCTTTGACGTTTGATCTCGTCGATCAGAGGTCGTAAACACTGGTTGATGTAATAATGATGGTCAATAATCTGACCACGTTCGATGCGATGGATTAACATAGGTCCGCTCGATTTGAAAAAGATCGAAAACAAGGTTTTTGGTGCAAACCGATTTTCTCGAAAAACAGTAGGTGGAGGATCTCCTATACCTATCCATGCTTTGTTTGATATCTTTCGACCGATCTGTTTGTGATGGAACCAGGACTCATCACCAGTAATTATATCGCATAAACGCCACGTTCCCTGGTGAAATTTCGCTAAATTTTGCTTGCATATTCGAACTCGTTCAGCTCGCTGAAGATCGGTGAGATCCTTAGGTATGTAACGTGCGGTTATCTTCCGGAGCTTCAAATGATCAGTGATTATTCGTTGAATAATTCCATGACTCAAATCAACTTGTTCTTGTATAGCTTCGATTGTAATGTAAGGATCATCATCGATGAGAAGACGAACCTGTTCGATATTTTCAGTTGTTGTTTCAGTAATAGGTCTACCAGGCCGCGCTTTATCTTCAATTTCTTCTCGACCATCACGAAACAATTTTGACCATCGTTTGACTGTGCTTAAACCAGGGGCTTCATTACCATAAACAGAATTCAATTCGTCATAAATAACTCTTGCTGGAATACTGAGTGCAGTAGGCACTTTTATGTAAAAGCGAAAGTTTTCAGTAGTCATTGAAAGCCAAAAATGAGAAGAGAAGGAAAGGCAAAAGAAAATATACGATGATCCGTAATAATGCAGCTAATAACTTACGAGGGAACCACCCGAGGTGATAAAAAGCTTTTCGGTCGAGGATATGATAGTTAGATAGGGCATACCTAGGAGTGGTATACCCTAAGTTAGTATGGGCGCAAGTTGAGATCTGGCTGAGATATCGACTTTTTACTTGAATTTGCCTATAGGACCCCATCTTCTCCATAAAATCAAAGTTTTGAATTTTGGGGTGAGACTTTGCCCATATCAAGACCTCAGCCAGAGTAGTTCATCCACAAAGTTTCAGAATTTTTGGACTAA
>JAJEKB010021442.1:521341-542625 GCA_022393335.1 Macrotrachela quadricornifera | reverse complement strand
TCGATATCTCAGCCAGATCTCAACTTGCGCCCATACTAACTTAGGGTATACCACTCCTAGGTATGCCCTATCTAACTATCATATCCTCAACCGAAAAGCTTTTTATCACCTCGGGTGGTTCCCTCGTTAGACGTATTACTTCTTATGTATATGGGGAAACAGGTTGTAAGAATTGATAAGAAGAAAAGAATGTGAATAAAGAAAGGAAAAAACCCACAAAAAAACGAAAAAAAAACGATGTATAGACGAAAATATAGGCTTCTGCTACCAGAAAATTGTACGCAAAAAAAGTTTTCTCGAGATTTCACTAACTTGATAGAAGGCGAGGAGCTATCAAATAGCATAGAAAGACAGAGCGAAATACGCTCTATCTTTTGGTAAAAAAAGAAATTTTTTTATACCCCTCCTTGAGGGAAAAAAGTACCTCCCTCACTACTTTTGGTATGCCCTAAGTAGTTTACTTTAGCATAGAATTAATTTAAAAGAGTCAAGGCTAATCAGGCTATTGATTAATATCTATAAAAATAGAACAATCTACCGCAAAGAAAAAGCTCGTTCTTTTAATTAAAGATAGGCCGCTTACTTAGTTGGAATCTAAACTAATTAATCTGTCTATTTGACTCATTGATATAAATTTATAGGGAACAATCGTTTCAGTTGCTTTCATTCTATTAAAGTACAAGGAATGTCAAATATTAGAACACTCAAGATTCAAAAAGGGGAACTCATGGTGATTCATTGAGGTTTTATTTATATATTAGAACGGAGAACAGCAATAAAATAAATTTTTGTAGGAGTCGGAAGAAAAAAAACAAAATTTAATAGAGAATTATGAAATGCATATGAACGCGTCATTAATGATCTCTCATGATCGAATAATGCTGCGGAAGCATTGCTAGAGATGAAATTCTCGTAACGATACACATGAGCCTATGCTATTAATGTAAAGAAGAGATTATATCTACATATGTACACTCTAAAAATATAGGTATTTTACGAAATCGGTACCCAGAGAAGAACCTTTAAGATTTCGTATCGATTTACGAAACCTTAGAGGTTCTTCGTGTGGGTTCAGGTTTCGTAAAATACCTACTTTTTAAAGTATATTTTACATTGTTAGTCATGAGGAGCTCAAAGTTTCCAACGAAAGATCCATGCATCATTTTGTCTATGCGACGTTTGGTCCTCACGACTATTTGTCCATGCAACATTTTGTCCACAACAATTTGTTCGCAATGTTTTGTCCACGACATGTTGTCCTGCGACATTCAGTCCTAGAGCCATTATACGAGCATTTTAGAAGGTTTGATCATGATTTCTACTGTCCAAATGATTTTCTGTTTGAATTCATTTGTTGACCGAGCCCTAAGGGGAGTAGGAGTAAATTTTTTGAAGAAAAAATGTCAACGAAAAAACTTGAAAAACACATAAATCAGCCCAGTTTTTGATGCTGATTCAGAATATATTATTAGTTTTGATTCAAGACCAATTGGTTTAATCAAAATTGATTAAATACCAGTCAAAGTAATAAGAAATGATGCCTCAATAGCAGTGTACTCAGACATTTTTCAAGTGTCCAGCCTTGTAACCTTGTCATCGTCGGGTCATTTTAAAGATCTAACTTGTCTATATCAATAATAAACAAATCATGAACACGTATTTGGTTTTTTCGAGATATTGTCGAAACAGTGGTTAGAAATAGTGATTTTTACTTATATTTTGGCCATTGTAATAAGGATTGCTAAGCTAGCCAGTCTAGTGACCATGAACATATTCGAGTCATATTATAGATGTAACCTCTCTCTATCAATGAAAACGAAATCAGGGCCAGGTATCTTGCTTTTCTCGGAATATTGTCGAAATATTGTCAAAATATCAGGGAAAAAAAGCAGAAAAATGCTATACAAAGGAGGCTGATATTGTCTTTTACAAATATTATAAACGTATATCAAAAGTAGCATCGCAATGTTCGCCGGGCTGAAATCTATCGATCTATATAGTTTCCTGAACGATCTGTCGAAAAAATGTCAATGGACTGTTTTGCGGTAAAAGTGGCTCTTGTCCTTTCAATGTTTACAATCATAATCTTAAAAATGAGCAGTTACAGAAATCCTCAGAATCTCCTATTACTAAATTCAAGCATATCTTCAGTAATAGTACGGATCATTTCAAACTACTCCTTGAAAAGTTACTTGCGTTGCCCAGCAAATCTATAAAAAAATACACATGCCACTCTTGACTAACCTTTAAAATGATACCAGTGTTGTCACCAGATAGCCTTAAGAAATTTATTTAGATTGCCAATCGACAATTTTCAAGAAGCTACTAGCAGTACCTACGAAGTAGAAATGCAGCGCGTATACGGAGCACCGTAAGCAAACATCGTTTCTAGGTCAACAACCACCGTATACATGCCGTTTTGTGCCACCTAAATATCTTTCATATTGTAGACAAGATAGATGTGTAAACGACATTATACAATACAGTATACGGTAATAATTTGACGTCAATACGATCGCATACGACAAACATACAGTCATCCTACTCTGCCCATAAACATGTGGCATATGACACGGTATAAATAAGACTGTAAATCAAGGCCCAGGTTTCCAATAAAATATGACACATATACTGTCGTAAAGATGCTGTATTCTATTGCTTTAATTGCCACTCTTTATGTGGGTTTTATTCATTCATCTTTAGCATAACGATTCACTGAAAAACAAAAGTTATTCAACGATAAGGTTAAGATTTAAATATGTTAACTGTCAATGTGACTGCAGTGGCAAAGCTGCTAGTGCAATTTAATATTAGCAAATGCACATCTACACTGTTTTTTCCTTAAAAGCCTCACTTTCTAAGCAATTAGTGAGACAACATTCTCAACTGTTGCAGCGTTTTCAAGTAGAAACTTTGTGCATCTTGGAGGTCTCTGTGTAATATATTTATTCTGAGAATATTTGGTGTTTATGATTTGTGTCAAAAGACATATCGAGCTTTTAGTGAACTTTCCCTATCGAATCCTTAATTTCGCAGTAAAGTCATGTTTGTAAATGTTGCCCTGACATTTTGTCCACATAAACATCTTAGCTAGACAAGATCGTAGAAAAAATTTCAGAACTTTTCAACAAAGTCTCTCCATAATATGAATTTTTCTGAAAAAATGCATGCTCAATCCACTATATGTGGAAAACACGCTATACCTTAGAAAAACTTTGTTAAAAAGTCCTGAAAATTTAAAAATTAAGGATTCTATAAAGAAAATTTCACCAAAACCTTGATATCTCTCTTGACACAAGTCATTGACACAAACTTCTCTCAGGATAAATATTGTTCACAGACATCTACAAGTTGCACAAAGTTTATACTGGAAAACTGTCCAACAGTTGGGAATAATTTCTCGTACGTTATCTCAGTGCGATGTATTACCTTATTGTAGAACCTACACTGTAAAAAAGGAACATTACCGAACCCTCCAAAAAGGTTTCATAGGTGTCTACAAGCTTCCAAAAGCTTAAATAAATGGTTGTTAAAATCTACGAAACCTTAAAGGATCGAGGCGTGGGCACACGATCCGAATCATCTTTTACGAAACCTTCGTTGTTTCCTACTAAACCTTATGGTTTCGCACTATGTTTTTATACGAAACCATATGTCTTGGTAGGAAACTTCGAAGGCTTCGTATTTTTTCACAAAACCTTTTTTTGTTGTACGAAACTTAAAAAGATTTCGTGGGAGATGGTTCGGACCGTGTGCCCGTGCCCCGATCCTTTTAAGATTTTGTAGATATTAACAACCATTTATTTAAGCTTTTGGACGCATTTGGAAGCTTCTAGACACCCATGAAACCTTTTTGGAGGGTTCGGTAATGTTTTTTTTTTACAGTGTAATATCAAACGTTATCGTCAAGTATACTTAATTTTTCCAAGAAATTTTGTAACATTTTCCAGTAACGGTAAAATATTATGAAGTTTACTTTGTATCATTGCACTGTTGAAGATATATTTCTTGACTTCACACATTCCTATTTGCGACATGTCACTACATGCACAATCATCATTACCGTGTGACAGTAATGGAAATAACCAGTATAACATGTATAACTTGCCAACTAGAAGTGAAACCCATGCAACAAATGAAGATATAGTACAGCCACAAATTATTCATATTGAACCAGATGTAATATCCTATGAAGAAGTTGCTGGTGTTGTATCAAACACAGACAATCGAGATATGTTATGTTTAACAGTTAGAAGTTTGCTGATTGGTCTTGTATTCACTTGCGTATTCACAATTTCACATCAATACTCTCAGTATGCAAATGATGAGTATATTGATCAAATATTTGTGCTTCTATTATCATATCCATTAGGTATTGCATTATCATTCATTTTACCCAGAAAACCAATTATAATTGGAAAGTGGATGTTTTCATTAAATCCTGGTAAATTTACTATTAAAGAACACGTCCTTATTTATTCAATGGTTGCCTCTTCTTTTTCAACTTTACCATATATATTGGCTATTATTGATAATAAGCGAGTTTATGCCAAAGAAAATGTAAATTTTGCAGTCGGATTGATTCTTATTATTTCCACACAACTTATGGGATTGGGTATAGCAGGTAAAGAAGCTTTTTCATCAAAGATTCATTCAGTTGTTCAGTATGTATTTTGTTTTTTATTTTTTAGGTATTATGCGTCGTTTTTTAGTTTGGCCTAAAAAATTGATATGGCCTGGAAATTTGCCTGCCATTGCATTATTTCGAGTTCTACATAAACAATCAAACAACAGTTCAACAAGAATTCGAGATAGTCGTTTGTGGTTCTATGTGATTGTTGCCCTGTGTCAAACTGTTTATCATTGGCTACCTGCTTATATAATGCCTGTATTGGCTGCATTTTCATTTGTTTGTATGATTCAGCCAACCAATGCTATTTTATCACAATTAACTGGTGTTAATGGTCTTGGAATGGGCTCACTTGTATTTGATTGGCGTACAATTACAAAACGCATATTGTCTCCAATCGTCGTTCCACGATATGCACTAGTCAATATTCTATTTGGTTTTTTTATCTTTGTTTGGATACTCACTCCTATCCTTTATTATACAAATGTATGGAATGGAAAAGTGTTTCCTATAGCTAGCAATGGTTTATACAATTCAAATGGTAATGAGTATAACTTAAGTATCATTCTTGATGAAAATTCTCGCTTGAATGAAACTGCTTATGAAATATATGGTCCGTTCTATATGTCTACATTGAAAACATTATCGTATGGAATTAGATTTGCTTGGTTATCGGCACTCGTTATTTATACAGTGTTGTATCACGGTAAAGCCATTTTGAAACAATTTCGTACATCTTTATCTCATCGAGAGAATGATACTCATTGTACATTGATGGCTAAATATCCAGAAGTACCTGAATGGTGGTATACAATTGTTTTTGTTGTGAGTTTTATTACAACGGCCATTACTTGTAATATAAGTGGCTTTATGCCATGGTATTATTTATTTTTGGCCGTTCCTATTGGTTTTTTTTTAATATTACCGATAGGCATCATTGCGGCAGAAACGAATCAATATCCACCTACAAATATTTTCGTGAATTTTATAGCTGGCGTTCTTTTATTAGGATATTCAACGAGATTTGCAACATTTAGGGTAATTGCTATAGCAATACAAAATCAAACACTAAATTTATTATTATTTTTAAAATTGAGTCATTATATGAAAATTCCTCCACGGAATATGTTTTTCGTAATAATTACTGGAACAATTATTTCATGTCTATCCAGATATATGTTTGCAAATCTCTTATTTCAAACTATTGTGAATATGTGTCAAAAGAGTAATAAACTATGGAGTTGTCCTAATATACACTCTTTCTATTCGAATTCAATTAGATGGGGTGTTATAGGTACTTATACACTCTGTGTATTATAAACGTTAATGTCTTCTACTAATTTTTCTATTATAGGTCCGAGTAAAATCTATGGACTTTATTCATCTCTACTTTGGCTTTTTTTAATTGGCGCTGTATCAACTGTTTCTTCTTGGTTAATTCAAAAGAAATATTCTAAAATAAAATGGCTAAAATATATTCATTTTCCTTTAATATTTTATGTGGCAGATTTTGTACCTGATCCTGTACCAGCTGGCAATGTTTTATCGTGGCTAGCAGTGGGATTTACTTTTTATTTAATTATTCCTCAATGGTGGCGAGATCGTTATAGATTATTATTTTCAATTGCTTTGGATTCCGGTGTTGCTCTATCTTCAATTATTATCTCTTATGCTTTAACTAATAATAATATTAAGTTTCCAAGTTGGTGGGGTTTGGGAGGTCAATACGGTGATGGATGTCCATTATCTCATGCAAATTACACAGGATAATGAATCATCTACTCATTGTTCTTCTCACATGCCTAATATTAAAATGGATCATATGGTTGAATGCATCCACTCATCTACGTGCTATAATTGTATATTACTGTGTACATTTCTAAATGTTCCAAAGTCTGACAGATACTGTAATTGATATATTACTCGAAGTTAGTGGTAATCGTAAGGTTTTCTTTTATTAGTTTGAAAAATGTCTACTAATAATTAGATTATATAGTCTTTTATTCTTGATTTTATTTTGGAGTATTTTACATTAATATTGTCGGTGGTTATTCTTAACTGTAATATGAATAGAGAATATGGACATCAGTGTCACTAATATTATATGACAGAATAGAGAAAAAGATATTCCCTCGCGACATTCAACCCATAGACTATTTTCTACTGTGTGAGACATTATTATCTCGTTAATCTAAAAGCGACATCTTAACCTTCGTTTAGCGTTTATATGTGTTATCATGTCAACATTAACAATTATTTTGGCGTGTAATTTTACTGCATTTCAGCTTGACGGTACCATTTTTTGACTTACTCGATGAAAGTTGACGTTTTATAGATATTTAATAGGAGAACTTGTGAGAAACTCCTATATATCTTACTTTTTCTACAGAAATTACCACAATTAGAGATAATCCTTCCTATTTTTTGTTGAAAATTGGAAAAATATATATTAGCCTTAAGAAAGATAAACTTTTTCTGCAAGTAATGTTTGTCAATAAAAAAATTTTCTTCTACGATGCTAAGTGAATACGAGAGCCTTGCTCGTTTAATTTCTGCATTACATGTTTTGAAGAAAGATTCTCACGAGGAAATCTATCCAACTGTCGAAACGCTTTTGAGTCGGAACTTAGTGCATCTTATAGACCTTAGTGAGTTATGTTTATGGTAAAAAGAGTTCGTGCTCATGGTTTGTTTGTTACGAGATATCGAGATTTTGGTGAATTTCCTATATAGGACACTACTTTTCCAGTACCACCTTATTCTCGGATTTTTGACTTGTAAATTTGCCCACATATAGATCTCAGCTAGACTAGCTTGCAAAAAAAAATTGAGAAGTTTTCAACGAAGCCTCTTCGAAATATGAAGATGGTAAGATATAGGCTTTTTTCTATAGATAGTGTATGCATAATGGATTTTTTGAAATCTTCATATTTCGAAGAGCCTTTGTTGAAAATTTCTCAAATTTTTTTGCAAGCTAGTCTAGTTGAGATCTATATGTGGGCAAAGTTTCAAGTCAAAACTCCGAGAATAAGGTTATGCTGGAGAAGTAAGGTCCTATATAGTAAATTCATGAAAACCTCGATATCTAGCCAGAAACAAGCCATGGGCACGAACTCTTTTTACCATAAACATAACTCACTAAGGTCTATAAGATACACTAAGTTCCGACTCAAAAGCGTTTCAACAGTTGGATAGGTTCCCTCGTCAGTAGATATTTCTACTATGACAGATATTCAAGGTTCTACAAAAATTTATTTTCATTTATCTTATGTATTTGTTTTTATTTCAATTGCAAATTTTCTTCTTTTTGGCTTTTTTAAGAACAGAGTGAAAAAATTGTTTAATGATGGAGCATGATATTATGTTGCTATAAGTTCCCCAAAGGAATAAATTTCTTGTTATTGCATAAGAATCATTTAAACTTTTGTTAATATAACTTTGCGACGAAATGTTATAGCGCCTTGATTTTTTTTTGGTTAGAAAGAGCAAAGTCTCTACTACAAAAATATATAAAAAAACTTGATTAGAAAAGTTTTTTGCAGATGAAAAAATACCTTAGAACAAAAGACGCTAAAAAACTCTTCGGTAACTTTTTTTAACTTAGAAAAAGTTCTCGATAATTAGACATATTATGTTTTTATTCGTGTAATCCAGGTTTTATTATGTAAGGATAGAGCACTGTTGCTGTACAGAAAAAGAAATTTTCTATATCTTTTATAAAAGTTAAAATGAACGATTTTATTATATTGCTTAGATTTCCGATTTTGCATTACTTTGCATGACGGTTGAAAAATAGACTTCAATTCGGAAGAGACTGTCAGAAGCTATATATTTTATATGAAAAAGAAAGCTCATTGAGTCCCCTACCAAACGATATTATTTGTAATAGTACGCAGCGTTGCTGTGAGATATATGGACAAAAATTTGTTTTCATGTTGGAAAATCAGATTTGCACAAATCGTTTTTTTTTCTAAATTTGCCGTCCATTGATTCTCGTGTGTAGTATACCAATTATTTTAATACCATATAGAAGCCTTCGTTGTAATAAACAACTGCAGGTATGGCTCTCCAAAGTATTGAAAGTGGACGATAAAAATGCTGAAAGAAATATTTTTGAATACAAAAAAAGTGCCAAAAGTTGTGAAAAAGTTTTTTAGCGTCTTTTGTTCTAAAGTATTTTTTAATCTGTAAAAAACTTTTCTAATCAAATTCTTTTATATATTTTTGTAGTAGAGACTTTGCTCTTTCAAACAAAAAAAAAGATCAAGGCGCTATGACGTTTCATCGCAAAGTTATATTAAAAACAAAGTTAATGCAAACCTTTTGCATCACACATTAGAAAACTCGTAAATTTTTTTTTGTTTCTGACAGAGAATCGATAGAAAGCAAGCACTGCATGAAATGAAGAGAGCGAAGGACTTTTTTTGTATGACTTCCAATCGTGTTGAGTGACAAAGACCAGATTCTAATTGGAGGACACAGAAAAAAATGCCTGAGATTTCTGAATCTCAAATACTACTGCCAAGAAATTGTCACAATTTTCTGAAGCTCATTGTTTCCTTTTCTCATGGTTTGACGCGGGTGTTTCAACATTATGATACGGGTAAAGTGTGTGTCTGAATTTCTTTTCATCCTTGATATTACGAATGCATTTCTAAACATTCAATTTTCAATCGATACTCGACGACGCCACTCGATTCGGTTCGGGTCGAATCGAGTCGAGTTGAGTAAGATTTTTCTTGACTCGTTTTGGTCTCTGCTGCGGGTCACTGAACGCATTCTCCGCGGGTTAATATAAATTTTGAAAATGTGGTTTCTGACAACATAAATTCTTAAAAAAGTTATTTACGAGTTGAGTGCAGTATGAAATAGGGATCGATATTCATATAACGAAATGAAATTTTTTATTGTACAATTTATTGGAAAAAAAGGTTCTTAAAAATGATAAGATGAATGAATGAAAAAAGCGTCAGTCTTGCATCTTGTTTCTATCGTCAGATTTACAGGGTAAAACAGACATACGTGTAATTACTAGGATTGGAGTAAACGATTCACGCTAATGATTAAACTAAACATATTTATCCTTGAAAAAGCTGGAAATATCTTCTTTTATTGTTTATCAAATTCTTATTTATAATAGTTTCTAACTCATTAGTTCAATTGTTTGTTAAAACACGAAGAAAGAGTATGTTCTCACCTATAAAAACGTTTCCACTTCCAAAATTTTTGATAGTCGGTACTGAAATTAAGAGTTTAATCTTGTTAAGATTGGAATCGTTCATTCTCAATACATACTTCATAATAAGTTGATGAGTGACTGAAATGACAATTCTGTGCGAATTGCAGAAAAAAGCCTACAAATCATGAAGAACAAAAACCTAAAAGCAGTAAAAACAATAGAAGAACGAAGAAATAGAATGAAGGTTGAGCATAATTATATGTGAAACAAAAAAATGAAGAATGACCAGAAATTTTACGCGAATTCTGTGAACGGAATATATGTGTGGGGAGACCAATTTTTTTCAATCCCGATTCCGGTAAATCCCTTTTGTTAGTCTCAGTTCCGGTCCCAGTGATTTTAGTTGTTTGTCAGGGGGTAAATAACTCAAATCTTTAAAATTTGATATAATCTACTTCGAATTTTAGATCAGATTTGAATTTATTTTAGATTGAAGAGTTAGATATGGAGTTGCTCTCAAATGATCCAACCTCAAACGATCTCTAAAGATGCAGTGTCATCAACAATTATCCACTTTACTAGCACTACGGTGTAACCAGAAAAAGGGTCCCATCAAAGATGCTCTTCGGGCAGTTGCTCCCCAGGGAAATTTGTTCTCGAAGCTCAGACCAAGTCCGAATTAAATTTGAACAGCACTCTCTGTTTCACCCTCGCCCACACCTATATCTCAAGCGTCATCTATACCCAAACCCTCAATTGTTTGGAGAGCATGATTCGTGCTTTCGTTTGTACCGCACTCATAGTCAGGTAGATCGTTGCTGCTGGCATTGTATTTTACCAAATCCTTTGAGTTCCGGATATTCGAGACGAAATTCAAACCAAAATCTCCAAATCTATTAGGAATTTGTTACATTCCTAATCTTTCGGTTCTTATAATTGGGGCATGCCAAAAGTAGGGACAGCTGCACTTTTTTTGCTTACAGAAGGCTCGAAATAATTTTCTTCTTTTATAAAAAGATAGAGCATCTTTTACTCTATTTTTCTATGCTATTTGATCACTACTTATCTAATAACATAATACTGAAATTTTGATAAAAACTATTTTGGTTGAAATCTAGTTAGTTGTTTCAGATCCTGATGTGTGGAGCATTTTGTATCTCATTTTATGATTTTGTGGTTAATTAACAAGCTATTTTAAAAGACTAAAATATACTAGAAGATACAGCGTGAAAAGCTCTACAATTTATAAAGAGTTACTTATTTTATATTTGCATGCTTTTGTTTTCAAAATGAGCAAAATTTGGGCGACTATATTTTGACGTTGCGAAAACGGGATCTGTTTTTATTAAGAGCTGTATTCGTTATAGTCTATATCACTTTTCTATAGCTGTTCATTTTAAATTGTAGAGCTTTTCACGGTGCATCTTCTAGTGTATTTTGCTCAAGGGGGGAAAAGCAGACTTCTGTGCTTCTTGTACTTCTCAGTACTTCTTCATACTTCTGTTCCCAAAACAGAACACTTTTTTTCTGTTTCTGGGTATAAATCAAAGGAGAAATGACATACTTCGCTGTACTTCATTCGTACTTCTCTGCACTTCGGAACAGAGGTAGGACAAGTACTTATACTTGTATTTGTATTTGTCCTTGGATAGAGTACTTGTGCTTATACTTACGCAAAAATACTTGTACTTGTACTTGACATAAATCTACTCGCTCTACTTGTTTTTGTCCAAGTCTGATGCGGCCATTCTAATTCAATGAGATTTCAGGGCTGTTTTTCTTGCTTAACCATCAGAGAAACTATATTATTGTCTACGGAGACTTTCGTTCGTCTCAACATCCTCTACCAAAATGGCCATAGAACCCTATTCACCAAATGCATAATAGTGAAGATAAGCTTACTTGGAATCTAATTGGATCCTGAGTCAGAGATAAGACAAGTACAAGTACGGGTCCAAGTACAGTCATTCAAATACAAGTACAAATACTTTCAACCAAGTACACGTGCAAGTACTTTGTACTTGAAAAGTACAAAAAGTACAAGTACATGTACTTGCATCCTTGCTCTGCTTCGGAAGTATAGAAGTCTGCTTTTTTCTCCTTGATTTTGCTTTTTTAATAAAAATATCAAATAATCAGTAGATGACATCGAAAAAAACGAAAACGACTTTTACCGAAGAAAATATTCTGTTTTCGCAACGTCGAAATTTGATCGTTCAGGGTTTCCCTCATTTTAAAAACAAAAATATGCAAATATAAAATAAGTAACTCTTTATAAATTGTAGAGCTTTTCACGCTGCATCTTACACTATATTTTTTTTTAACAAAAAGTATTAAACGATGATAAAATGAGATACAAAATGCTCCACACATCATGATCTGAAACAACTAACTAGGTTTCAACCAAAAAGTTTTTATCAAAATTTCAGTATTATGTTATTAGATAAGTAGTGATCAAATAGCATAGAAAAATAGAGTAAAAGATGCTCTATCTTTTTATAAAAGAAGAAAATTATTTCGAGCTTTCTGTAAGCAAAAAAAGTGCCGCTGTCCCTACTTTTGGTATGCCCTAAGTATATCTCGATTTTTACAGACAGAAAATCATAGGACATTGCTACGAAATATATTGTCTCATGATACCAGTAATTTAAAGAATAAACATCATGCTTTCTGTGAGAGAGAGAGTTCCATATAGCATGATAATGGTGACCTGACGCAGAATGAACATGTTTCGTTCTTTAGAATTGGATCTGGGAAGATAGTTTAACTACAATAAATGTTAAAACTACCAGGTGTATGTAATGAGAATTTTGAAAAGTTTTTTAATTGTGCATATACGATAAAAGTTCTTATCTAGTGTTTTAAAATATGTCAATTTGTAATAATTTCAGATTACTTAATATAAGAAAAGAAGCATGGGAAAGAAATTTTCAAAAAAATCAGCTGTTGAACGCATCGATACCGAATTTAATTTATCTCTAGTTGACGTTGAAGGAAACGAGCCAAATGTCGAAGAAATAATATTGATTTCATTTGATGAAGAAGAATTGACTATAGAAGATTCAATATTTCGAAAACGAGCTCTTCGTGGACTTATTGATCATTGCAAATTTTATCATGAAAAAAATTTGTGTATTAATTATATTCATTCAGTTGAACACAGTAAAATATTTCTTATCATATGGAGTTCAAATCCAGAAAATATATTGACAGAAATTCATGACTTAGAACAAATAAATTCTATATTTATCTTCAGCATCGACATAAACACATGTTTACCTTTAAAAACTAACTATTCAAAAATTGTGGATATTTATACGGAACAACATGATCTTTTGCATTGTATGCAGAAGACTATTACAATGATTGAAAAACAATCTATCTCACTTAGTTTGTTTGATCAACCACAGAGAGCAATACGTGACTTAACAACAGAATCAGGTTCATTCTTATTTTTTCAATTGTTCAAAAATGTTTTATTAGAAATGCCTAAAAGTATCGAATCCAAACAAGATATGATTAATAAATGTCGTGAATATTATTATGACAATCAAAAAGTATTAGAAGATATTGATGAGTTTGATTCAACATATAATTCTGATAAAGCCGTATATTGGTATACACGAGATACGTTTGTTTATAAACTTGTCAACAAAGCTCTTAGAACGGAGGATATTAATGAATTATTTAAATTTCGATTTTTCATTACCGATCTAAGCTTGAATTTAACGCGAATGCACAAAAAATTCAAAAAGACTACACAACAACCAGTAATTATTGTATATCGTGGAGCTTATTTAAATGATGATGAGTTAGATAAATTAAAAAATAAAGTTGGGAATTTCATATCAACAAATGGATTTTTATCAACAAGTCGTTCAAAAAAAGAAGCTTATAAGTTTGTCAAAAATGTCTTATTTGAAATTACAACTGATCTTAAATTAGAAAGCATTATTTGCGCCGATGTAATTTCAGTCAGTCAGTTCAAGATTGAAGAAGAAATACTTTTTGATTTAGGTATATCTTCCTTGTTTTATCTCAATTAATTTTAAACTTAGTCAGAATGAGCAGTGGAAATTAAGTTTGAGGGTGAATTAAGAGTTGTTTTTGATAATTCAATTTAATAATCATCTAATCAAGGAGTCTTAAAATAAAGTATCCAGACATCGTTGTTATGATATTATCCGACACACCATTACAAGTATTAAATCATAGAGTAAAACATGTCATATTTGCTCGTGTTACATTATGTATCAATATAAATGAACAGATTACTGTACCTAAGTGTGAAAAACGATATCTTCATTTTTAAATCGAAAGTAAAATTAATAAATAACATTCTTCCAGAGATTCGAATTTGTGCATCTGAAGATTATAAGATGTCTTCTTTATACATCATTGTACCGATGAAACTTATACCAACACATAGATGTCTCTGCTTAAAGACTTTTTTCAAACTTGGATTTCGATAATTCGTTCTTCTCAAAACCGTATCTCGGCTTCTTCACATAAAAACTACATAAAACTGTGATTGGAATGATAAAATTTTTCAGACAAATACCATGACTATTTTGTGAAACACGATCTGAAAGAAAGAGAGTTGAAGTGTTTAAAGGGAGAAATTTGCACTCCCTTCCACCGATCGTGACCGACGGGGGACAAAGGTCGCCAGGTACATTTTGGTAGAAGAAGATCATCACAGGTCGCGATCAGCGGAGTCAAAGGTTACCGAGTACATTTTGATAGTAGAAGACTGTCACAGACCGTGACTGACACCCAAAAGTAGCGTCAGTCTGAAGCCGACAGCGAAAACAGTTATATCGTATTTCACATTTTAATCCCGTAGGGATTGCGCGACACAGCTTTTCCAAGATATTCAGAAAAAAAAGAAGTTTTTGTCGAAACAACAATTCTTCTATAATCTATATCACAGAAAAATGATTTTATTTGTTCAATCAGCGACATCCAAATCAAGAGCATCACAAAGCTCTTTTCTAAATTAGCTTTATTCAACATATACGTAGTGAATTTCTACGTCTTCTAACCTTGTAACAAAAGGTAAATATTTGAAATATGACACTTCGTTACGTCCTTTATCTAACAAAAAAAAGGTTAATTATCTATGATACAAATTCTACAAGAATTACTGTTTTAACAAAGTCTCATTTTTCTCCTGAATATCTTGGAAAATAGTCATAATATGGATTTGAAAATTTTATCATAGCAATCACACATCATGATCGACACATTCACAAATTTTCATAGAATTTTATTGTGAGAAAGCAAATATCTGGCTTTGAGGCGAGTGAAAGGGCAAGATCTGAATGTGAGACGAGAAGATCTTAAAAAATAGATATAGATGTTAATTACGACTAATTAGCACCTTCAATAGATGTAGAAATAATTTTACAATTTTCATCGTAGAAAAATAAAACTAACCATTTTTCTCATGAAGATTGACCTATACGCAATTGGTTTGAGCAAATACAATACAAGAAATTTTCATAACGGAAGTCGATTTAACTACTTTTTCAACTAGTAATAGCATGTGCTATATTGACTCACACTAGATAGACTGACCAATTTTTATTATAAAAGTCAGCGCACAACATATTGAATTCGTTGAGATATTGCCTAATATATTGAATAATAGTTTATGTTAAATATACTATGAGATTTAACTAGGTGTTCAGCCTCTCATTAATTGAATTGCATCGTGGATTCAACTTTTCGTTTAATTAGATACATCGAGTTTCGTATCTTATATATTTGGATGCATTTTCCAACACTAAATGTATTTTTCATCTATAATTAAGAAGAACAATAACAGCTACATGAGTTCTGAATCTTTATTGACATAAATTTTTTAATACACTGCATATTCATTCTAAGATTTTTCGAAATATTCTATATTATATATCTATATATATAAAGAAGAAAGTTTGTCTGTCTGTCAGTTCGCTATGCATTTGGACACGGTACGGGCAAATGAAGTGAAATTTTGCACAGAATACCTTTTCAACCAGAGGAAGGTCATAGGATAGGTTTCGACCCAAAATTTTCATCTTAAGGGGGTGTTTGCCTCCTATTGTTGGATTTACTACAGTAAATGCTTTTTTCAGAGAATTTCTGCGTATTATTGTTTTCTCAATAATTCAAAAGTGGAAATATATAAGAACGTATGCTTTTTGCCATTGATCACACGACATTTTAGGATAATCGAAAGAAAATGAATAGAATGTATGAAATGAAGCACAACTATATGATTGAAAATATCTATCGAATAAAGAAAGCAAGAAGTGAGACAAAATTCCATTACTCATGACTCATAATCTATATATATAAAGAAGTTGTGTATGTCTGTCTGTCTGTTTTTTATGCATTTGGACATCGCACGAGTTGGGGATGCCTAACTTTTCATGGTATACTCTTAGGTCCCGAGAAAGATCGAGAGGGGATCAGGTTACTGGCGAGAGGATTGAACTGAAATTTCACACAGGTTATGATACATCACAATTTTTCCCAGTCTTTCAAAAATTTCGGGGTATTCGCTACCATTGTTAGAATATTGAGCTCTTAATGTCACTTTTTTTGCCCTGGATGTTGGTATAAAATATGGGAATATGCATGAGTTGAGAGAAAGTCAGTCACATCCTCATACTATTTGTTGAATTATCTGATTTAAAAATGAGTGTAAGTGTATGCACGGCGGGATATGTAGTAATAACAGATGAAAAGGTCTTAATCAAACCTTCTATACATTTTCTGTCGTTTTTTGACATGATAAATTTCCAGTATGGAGATTTCCCTAGCAACGCCGGATACTACCGCTAGTTTACAATATTTGTTATTCAATATAATTTGCTTTTTAGAGATTCTTCCCATAGCAATAAGTGTATAGCAAGTAAATACATATAATATTTGACATACACTGTGTTAGTATTGTACAATGTTAAACTAATATTTTTAAAACTCTTTATATATATATCCATAGAATGTGTTTATCTGTTTAGGTGCAGCATTCAAAATTGATAGTTGTACCTTAGATGATAATACTCAGATATGGATTATCAAATTAACAGCAACGGATAAGGGAGCAGAGTTGGCTTCTGAATATATAGAATATCAAAAGAAAAGAATGGCTCATTCAGATATTCTCTTAATGTTTGGACATTTATTAGCGGAAATGGGTGATTATAATAAATCACGTCAGTATTTCGAAAATGTGCTAAGTAGTAAACCAAACGATGAAGAAGTAGCCTGTGCTTATTATAATATTGGACGTACATATCGTTTAAAAGGAGATTATGAAAATGCCATATACAATTATGAGATTGCATACAAAATGAATATAGAAGCTCAACCACAACGTACAATTAGTGCAGCTAAAACATTAATTGGTATTGGTGTTGTTTATAATGAAAAAAAAGATTACGAGAATGCAATATGCAAATTAACTACAGCATATACAATGTTAGAAAAAAAATTGGAAAAAAATAACATTGATATAGGTGATACATTAATTAATCTCGGAAATACTTATCAAGGCAAAGGTGATCTTAACTCAGCTATTGAAAAAATGACAAAAGCATTACAAATTTATCAGAAAAATTTGCCACGGGATCATCCACATATTGCAATAAGTCTTAATAATATCGGTAATATTCATTTTCGCATGGGTGAGTATACAAAAGCATTGGATTATTATACAAAAGGATTGGGAATAAGTAAGAAAGTTTTGCCATCTGATCATCAAGACTTAGCTCGGCATTTAAATAATATTGGACTTACTCATTTTAAAATGAAAAAATATGATGAAGCATTACGTTATTGTACCGAGGCATTGACAATTGTTGAAACGACTCTACCAATAACACATTCACTTGTACGTGATATACATAATCATATAGAATTGATTAATCAAAGAAAAAGAAATCAATAACGATTATCACTAAGAACATGTATTGATCAATATCCATGTTTTTTTCGTGAAGAAATTTCTGTAGATAATAAATACAAGTAACGCTCGTCCAAAGACTCGCTCAGCTCTTTCTCGTAGAAATCGTGTTTCTAAACTACCGTCATGCTATTCATTTATAAAATTAAAAAAACCGAAGTCAGATTCAAGTTCCTCGACCCTGATTACCCTTCGGTCAACCCTTATAAAAAAAAATTTTTTTGCAAAAAACTGATCTTTTGTGTTAGAAAATGAATCCGAAAAAAAATTTTGAAAAACTGACATCAGGTTCGAGTTCTTCAACCCCGATTACCCCTTCAGTTAAGTTTTATAGGAAATATTTATAAAATGTTTTTTTGACCTTGTGCGGACATACACGCAATCAATCAATCAATCAGTCAGACAATTTATGTTTGTAAGACTCTTCTCTACGAGAAAGAAAAAAAATGTCATTTTTGTAAAATTGTAAAATATAACAATTAAAAAAGAAGTTAATCAACAGCTTAATTTTGATGCTTTGTAGGAAGAAGATGCTTCTCATTGATCTTTTACAGATCAAATTATTGTCTTACAATTTCAGATAGTTCATATGATCATTTGTGTATTTTTAATCCAACGGAGTTGTCACATATAGAATGATGCAAAATTCAGTTTCTGGAAAATAAAATCTTCGTCACAGTTTGACCAAATGGGATGATTTTCTTACGACTGATAAAGAAATATTCAAAGTACATTTTCATAAGAGAACCATTGACAAAAACTATTATGAAGTACCAATATTCAGTTTATTAGAGAACTATGTTCTTTGACAAGCTGTGACAAAACGAAAAAATATCTCATGAATTTTTGTATGATTAAAATTCTTTCACTGCACTAGTATAACAAGACTGATTACACGTTATAATCTGTTGTATACAAGACAAAAAAAAAATTTTTTATGAAGATATGAGAGAAATATTATGGAGCTGAGAAAAATACAATTTTTTGTATTGGAAATGACCAAGAGAGTACTGCTTCAATTTTTCTCAGTACTATAGAAATTAATAGTAATAATTAGAATTAATTAATTATTGCTTGACGGTGGAAACAAATTATTTTCTTTCAATCTATACTAAAATCATGTTTGTACCGTCTAAAATGAAATCAATCGGAACTATTTAATAAAGGAACTCAAACGTCAAAACTATATTAAAATATTTGCCAACTGTTATTTTTTTCAAACGGCAACTAAAAAATAAAAAATATATACAGGATGGATAAATATATTTTTCTATAGGCATAATACTATAATTTCCGGAGATGTCATATTATCGATACATTAGGTAACAATAAGTTACACGTCAAGATATCCAGATGAGCAACCATACTATTATTCACTCTATTATCA
The DNA here is from genome assembly GCA_022393335.1 of Macrotrachela quadricornifera. Classification (NCBI taxonomy): domain Eukaryota; kingdom Metazoa; phylum Rotifera; class Eurotatoria; order Philodinida; family Philodinidae; genus Macrotrachela; species Macrotrachela quadricornifera. The sequence continues at coordinate 523,472 of JAJEKB010021442.1, read as the reverse complement.
TATACTCATACAGTTGAAAATTTTGAGTATTTTTGCTGCCATGGAACAGATGCTTTAGTAAATACTACAATAGATATTTATATCGCTAGTGTTGAGAATTATGAAAAAAATTCGTCCATTCACATAACGATGAGCATGAGAGTGATAGTAGAATTATTTTGATCATATATCAAACGACTAGGGTGTAGTGAGGAAGTTTCTATTCACATCTCAGAGAAAAATGATGAGTCTGAATTCAATTCCTGCTTTGGCACGATACAGAACGAGGACACGGATCGTGTTCTCTCAGGACAGGTTGTAGTGGATAAAATCAATTCAACACGATGACGTTTGTTTTACAGAAACAAACATAAACTCTGATAGGCGTGACCCGATAAGTGAAGTCGTTTATACACCAACATGAAAAAACCTAAAGCAAGTGAATAGAATCTTACGGTCAAAATTTTATGATCACAGCGTTTGAGCTAACGGCATGCAAGTTACAATCACCACGACAAATCACAATCTATATATATAAAGAAAAAAGTTTGCCTGTTCGCTTTGCATTTAAACACGGTACGAGCAAATGCAGTGAAATTTTGCACAGAATATCTTTTCGACCAGAGGAAGGTCCTATGATAGTTTTCGACCTAAAATTTTCATCTTAAGGGAGGAGGGATGTTTGCCCCCTATTGTTGAATTTACCACAGTAAATACCTTTTCCAAAGAATTTCTGCGTACTATTGTTTTCTCAATAATTCAAGAACGAAAGTACAGAAAAACATGTGCTTTTTGTCATTGGTCGCGCGACTTTTGAGGATAATCGAAAGAAAATGAAAAGAATGTATAAGATGAAGTACAACTGCATAATTGAAAATATCCATCGAATAAAGAAAGTAAAAGTGAGAGAAAATTCCATTACTCGTAACTCATAATCTGTATATAAAGAAGTTGTGTCTATCTGTTTACCTATTTTTTTATGCATTAGGACATCACACGAGCTAGTGGTGCCAAAAATTCATGGCATACTCTTAGGTCCCGAGGAAGATCGAGAGGGTATCAGGATGGCTGGCGAGAGAGTTTGGGCTGAAATATCATACAGGCTATGGTACATTGCAATTTTTTCCAATCTTTCAAAAACTTCGGAGCATTTGCTGCCATTGTTAGAATATTCAGCTCTTACAATGGAGGTGTTTGTATTGTAAGTTGAAAAGACCAGATAGTTTTGCATCAAAAGAAAGCTCTCACCGTCAAACTTACAAGGTTAAAATATTAGCGGCCATTGGCTTGATTAGAGGGATATATTCGATTTTTATGGTACTCACGAGTAGGATATATACGTATTTTAGGATCATTTGCATTCATTTTTTTATACAATCACCTCAGTATTTCAATAGTAGACTTTGAGAATCTTCCTGAAATTTATCAATCGTATCAAGATCACATTAGTTTCAATGACTTTTGAAACTTAAGTACTATGGAAATGAAAAAGTATATGATGCGTTTGTAAAATGATGTATATGTGTACTTTTTAAGCTTAAAGTGCATTGATGTGTCACTCTGTGGTCTATTGACCATTTCTTTACGATTGGTACTAGAAAATCACAATAAAATATACTATCGAAGAATCATTCTTTGTTGTTCTTTGTCATATCTACCGAGTAAAAACGTTTATTTCATTTAATTAAAATATGAATTTATTGAACATCGCTAAACATCTTCTCCATTTGGCTCAAACTGAATATGGATTTGAAACTTCTGCAACAACTACCAATGAAATTTTTGCTGCAGAACGATTATTTGAAGTTTTCAAGGCATTTAAAGACAGTTACTTCAGTCAGCTGTATACTTATGACACTCTCGAATTCGACGAGATGAATATGACGAAATGACTAATACAGAAGAGAGCGGTGATGACGCCGATGATTACAATGAGAGTGAACGTTCTGATCTGAAAAATCATTTTACATTACAAGAAATGGAGCATATAGTTGAATGGGTTGACCAACATCCCAATGCTAGATTTGCAACTATTTGTCATTATTTTAAAAAGATCAAATCCATGAATTATATTCCAAGATTTAGAAAATATATCGAAAACAACGGCACAAGATTGGAAAAATTAAAACAAATTAAAGAATTTATGTTTAAT
>JAJEKB010021442.1:449335-476341 GCA_022393335.1 Macrotrachela quadricornifera | reverse complement strand
ACTATTATATAAGTACTTTCAATGTTTCAGTCGAGGGTTGAGCGAGTCACACAAACGAGCGTTACTTGTTGATAGATCACGATTAACACAAGAAGATGTAAAAGACATTAAAAAATTAAATTACAGAATAACGAAGCTTGTTTTTACAATCATGTAAATTTGAATAAAAGAAAAAAACTTTGTAATAATTGTTCCTCTCGACAGGTTAGAACTTGTCTCAATTTTGTGGCTTAAAAGATGAATTAAGTGAATCATAAGCTGGAGGAGGTTCTTCCACATGATTGACGTATGATGTGGGTGTTGAAAATGGATGAGGCATTTGCATTGCATTTGCTCCTGGTCTATTTTGATTGATAGATGTTAAAGGATAAGTATGTGCCTGTACAGCTTGATTGCGTGGCGCTTGCATGTTTCGTAATCTTAAAGCTGCTTGTTGGTGTTTTTGACGAACACGAATAAAAGCAATAAGAAACAGAAGCAGGATAACACAACCAACACTAATACCCACAGCTAATGCTATCTTCTTCGTTTTGCTAGCTTGTTAAGGCATAAAAGAAATATAAAGAAGACATGCAAATGATGAGACGGACATAATCAATTTTATTAGGTAAAAGGAAGATTTTTATCGAAGTCATCCGAAATATCTTGAAAAGTTAAGAGGAAAAATGAAATCTACATTAGAGACAGCGGCCAACACTGTGATAACTCTTATTATTCAACCATAGACTGTAATCTACAAAAGACCAAAGACCATCATAGACACATTTTTGGACAAACTCTGGATATCTGGTATACAATGTACGCAGTCTCATCGTATTTCAGAATTTTAATCGCGCAGGGATTGCACGACACAACTTTTTCAAGCAAGAAGTGTCATCTGTTGATAGGAAAATAATTTTGTACGCGATATCTATTGTTTATAGGCTTTAGGGAAATTTTCTTAAAGAATCAAACGTTTTCGTGGACAGCAATAAGGCTCGGTCCGAATGTTATATGATTTGGAATGCGGAAACTCGTATTGTTAAATGACGAGAACCGAGACATAAAAATTATTATTAGTTGAGTTGCGGAAAGTGGCTATGCTTCGAACAGTAATACTGACAGTAGATATTCAACTTGGAGATATAAAAATCCTCTGATCGTTCACTCACAATGTGAATTGAAAAAATTGACCCACTTCTGCAAATTCGAACTATAAATAAAGAGAATAAGATCCATTAAATTGATTCAGCATAACAAATTTGTTTTATCGTCAAATTCTACTTCAAGAGTTCGAAAGGCAGCTGTTTAATATCGTCTTCTATCTAGAACTCCAATTCTTTCAACTCATACTAAATCACTTTTTATAATCTCACAAAACAAGTCTTATCAACGATTTTTTTTGTATTAATAATCATGCTAAAACTTTGCTTGAAGAGGCACAAAGACATAATTTGCCATTTCTCAAAAAATGTAGTTCTGTCTATTGATCACTATATTCTTATAAGTGCAATTTTCTTTTTTTTTAATATAGTTTAGTGTGCAATAATTAAAATCCTTTATTCCTATATTTAGCAATTTTCAAAAAAAAGACGTCTTCCTATGATAATGTAGAATTGTTTTAACAAATATTCAAGCATTAATGCCGATATCGACTGTCTTCTGTGCGTGAATTACATATAAACTATACGGTATAAAGATTATCGTCAATGTCGTGTTTATCGATACCTGTATGCTTTTTCATCGTGAAGACTGAAGCTTAATATTAAGAAAACGCTCACTATCGCAAAACAAACTCTTTCATCAGATTTATGTCCTTTAATGTTTTTTAGCGATTTTTGGCAATGTACTGGGAGTTGAGAATACCATTTTGTAACAATTGCAATGCTTTTCCTGCTGAGAAACAATTTTAAAAAAACACACTTCGCAAACCTGTATGAATGGGATCTCTTCGCTTTTCTATTGGTTTCTATTTTAGGGCACATTTTGTAAAATATACAGCTGAGTGAAATCATGGCATTTTTCGCTAAGATGTCGAATTTATTTGTTCTATCGTTCCTTACTCATTCAGATGATACAGAGACGGTCTTTATTACATGTACTATGGGAGAACAAGCTAATTAGCGTTTCATGTTTGTCTTTCAAAGGAACAGTTTCAGCTGTTGTCAGAGAGAAAATGTCGAAAATTTATCTTGAACAAGAAGTGATTAGTATAATATGCGCTCAGATGACTACTATCTTATCGATTATGACACGATCTGAACACAGGATACACCGTTCTGGCATGAATATCTCCCAAATCGATCGTTTTATAGCATAAGTTTTCTTGAGCACTAGTGACATTATGCTCCTGTGTTGCACATGCTCTGTTGATGAACTTTTGTGCTAGATCAAATGACGAGTTTTTTTTGGATCAAAATCGACTGTTTATCATGAAAAAATCATAGAGATATCAAAGAAATATCGATGGCGTCATTGTATATACCCCACAGTACTAACTGACTAAATACTGAAAAAAAAACGTGCAGAATTTTTGCGTGCGACTTACGAGGGAACCTTTTTGAGGTTCCCCCTCCCTCCGTTCGATTGCAATGAATTTTGACTGTAGATAGTAAATCTTGTCCTAGTAATAATCTTAACAGAGTTTGGGTTCCCATTGAGATTCGGCGAAACTACCAGATTTTCAAAATGTCTTTTTTCAAAAGACTCCTGTGTGAGACTCCAGGTACGAAAAAATCGTATTTTTGAATTTTGGTCTGAAACTCGGCGCATACAGAGGTTTCAACTAGACTAACTTGTGTAGAAAAATTTAGAAGTTTTGAACAAAGTCTCCTCGAGATACAGACCTTTCAACTTTTAAGTCCTTCTCTATAGATAGTGTATATAACATGTATTTTTTGAGAGCTTCGCATCTCGGGGAGACTTTGTTTAAAACTTCTGAATTTTTCTACACAAGTTAGTCTAATTGAAACCTCTGTATGCGCAGAGTTTCAGACCAAAATCCAAAAATACGATTTTTTCGTACCTGGAGTTTCACACAGGGATCTTTTGAAAATAGACATTTTGAAAATCTGGTAGTTTCGCCAAATCTCAATAGGGACACCAACTCTTTTAGGATTATTACTAGGAAACGATTTACTATCTACAGTCAAAATTCATTGCAATCGGACGGGGAGAGGGGCACCTGAAAAGGTTGAATCTAGGTCACTTGCCTGCCGAGCACTTGCTCGTTGGACACTTGCGTCCCATCGTTAAAAACAGACTTATGTCCGCTAGACAGATGCTTGCCAAATATAGTTGCTCGCTTAAACAAAAGATTAAACAATGGCTACTTTTTTATTTTTCGAAAATACATCACATTTTCATTTTATGATAAATCATAGGAAATCAACTAAAGAAAGATATTAGATACACATCGACTAAGCTCGTGCACAATATAACCATCCACTGCATAAGCAGGTTTTTCTTTTGCGTAATCGTCTTAAAGTAGATGTTTGTCATTCTGTTACCAAGTAGAGCGGATGTAGTTTTCGTACGTCACTTAATGTGTAAAAAACTGCGTTATTTATAATAGAATAAAAGTGAACGATACTGTAGAACGACATCGTGAATCAGTTGTTTTAGATAATTACTATTTTCGTCCGTCTGTTGATGTATATGATGGCCTGAATTCTTCATGTAGTTAGATAGACCAAATAAAGAAGAAAGCTTTGTCGATCCCGTTGAGAAGAATTCAGCGAAAAAAGAACGAAAACAAATTTTGTTAGTTCATATCTGAATACACTGCAAGCAAGTGTTCCGCAGACATCTTTCAAACGGGCATATGCTCCGCGAACATGTGGCCGTCACCTGAAAAGGTTTCCTCGTTACTTTGTTTTTTAACTTATTTTTCAAAAAAAAATCAATGATGTAAAGACTTAAGCATCGATCTATCGTATGTATTTTGTAAATTTTGCTCGATACTACAGCAAAATGATCAATCTATAGCTTCGCTTTACTTTAGAAAGAAGAAAACAGTAATAAAAATTTATCTTCGCTCGATATATACTTTTAAAACTCAATCTGATTAGATAGTATTCATTTAAAAACGATGCATCAAATCGATCGATGAAGACCTGAAGATCATAGTCGAAGTTGGCTAATCAAATAAAAATAGAAATAAACGTTACAGAATACAGAAATTACATGAAAATCGGACTATTCTACTGAAATATATCATACTCAATGTTCTCAGATAAATCACAGATTTCAAAAATAAATCTTTCCAATTTTCATTAGAGGAAGTACTAAGGAAGATGTTTTGAGTTCAAAATGTGCACTTCATCGATTGTCCTAGGAAGTTATTACTTTTGATTTAAAAAAATGTAACACATTCAGATTGACTTACGGGTTGATGGTGTAAAAGAAGTTAGAGTGACTGACCCTGGACCAACTGCTCTGATCGCGTAACTTCCTGTTTCCGACATTGACGACGTTGTGACAACCAAAACATATGTGCTTCCAGATGACAAGGTAATAGTGATTCGAAACTGTCTGTTACCATCGCCGTCATCATCAGATGTGATCAAATTATTAGATGGATCGGATGGATCGAAAGGATCATTGTAAAAATAGCCGTAGGTGTCTATTGTACTGACACTTGTAAATGTGTATGTGCCACTTGTAGAAATCGTCACCCGGAGAGCTTCATAATAATAGCTATTGGAGTATCGATCAGGTCGTGCAAAACTTAAAGAGGATGAGATGTAGCCATAGTAGGTCGATGAAGCTACAAATAGAGCCGTAGCTAAATGGGTCGAATACAAGTACCTCTGTAAAAATTTCAAAATTTTGATGAGAGCGAATAAAGAATCCTGTCTAGTAATTGTTGTTATCAAGATTTTTCAGTCAAAGTCATTAATGGTCGTGAGTCATGAAGATCATCATGATCATAGAATGTTAGAAAAATTGTGCCACGTATCCCATCGATCATGAAACAGAATAGTTAAACAGCTTTATATTCGCCAATGCTTATAGTTCATAGAATGTTAACTGCTTGGAGTCTTTTGTTTAGTGTTTAGCAGCGTATTCAAGATCTCATATCGCTATTCTAGTGCTGATGTTCCTGTGCGATCTCAGTGAGAGTATGAAGAAATGAAGAGTCAACTACAAAAAAGAGAAACAATATTGAATGAAGATGAGAATAAATGACTGATTTCTAGCACTTTTGAATGCAAAGAGATGCTCAAGAGAGTAAATAGAGTACCACGCATGTTACTCTTCCTTTATGTTAGGTGGAATCATCACCACTGAAAATAGAAAACTCAAGTTAATCTGTTCCTGCGTTTTTCAACTAAGCTGGTGGCCTAAAAAATTTGTTATCAATCTCAAGTTTCGAGCAAACCTCTCACAAAAAGGATCATCCACAGGTTGTCTCTTAATGTGAGTCAAAAAGGTCATGAAATGTGTTAATTTAATCTAAATCAGATAAATACGAGTGGCCACGATTACAATTTCTAGCAAAATATATCTTTGTGATGAATAGTCTTTCCAGTTGTCTCACATCAGTCTCAGAATAAAAAACCATTATTCCCTCCAAAAGATCTCAAAATGACTGATTCTCTGAGCTACGTAGCATCTGAGAAGCAAAATTTCCCCTTCTTTATCATTGTTAAAGCTCAGCCGTCTCCCAAAAATTTCAAATAAAATTAAGTTTTGAGTTTGAATTGGAAAGAATCGATCTTGATGCCGCTATCAATAAAATTATATCATCCCAAAATTTCAACAGGATTCTTTTTTGTGATGGTAGGCTAAAGCTCATCGAATTGTGTTTAAAAAAAATGTTTCAAATTCTGAAAAAAATTTCCAAAGGTCATAATTTTGACTCTATTTTTCCTAATATTTGAAAATAGTAAAGGTTGGACTTTCTTGGCTAAGATTTTTTTTTTTAATTTGAAATATACTTTTTCTTATGGAACACGATGAACTCTATTCAATCATCACGAAACAAGAGTCCTCTTGAAATTTTGAACTATGAGCATTTTATATATACTTTTAATGCCTATAGAAGTCTCAGCGTTGAATCTATTTTTAGACTCGAAGTTTCGATTTTAGACTCTTTCAAAAAACCGTGAATCATCAGTGAAAATTCATTTTATTGGAAAGTACGGAATATGTATTCAATCAATAACGATTCTTTTTATTTTCCTACCCATCTCCAATAGATTTTAAATTCAATATCGAACTTACACTACAGTAGTTTCTTGGCTTTTCATTATGATTTTTCAGCGCAATTGATGATTGGATTCTTCTAGATTATGGACTATTTTGACTAGCACTCATTTTATTTCGATAAATTTGAAGTCACTGTAAAATTTCTCGATTCAATAAAGAATTTATTGGACTTAGCTGGTCAAAAGCACACATCTATACAATCAGATTGTCGCTTTTCTATTCTAGAATCGACGAATCTCAAAATCAGAATGTATCTTTCATGCACTAACGAGACGTCCAGCAACAAATGAGTTGGACTCCAATGAACGTTACCAGTGGTTCAATCATCAGTAGAAATAGAAGTGATATTATTGACTGTCGAGCTTTGATTTTTTTTTATGTTGGATCCTATTAGGTACTCTGAGGTTTGAACATCGTAGATTATCGTGTATCAATTCAGTTCGATGAAATGAAGTCTGATCGAATCAGAATCCAATGATCACAAACTTTAAACTAGATAGATGCTAAATGATGTTCGAATGGAACTATCATGGACTCGAATGATGCTCACGTGTAGAAAGTACTCTAGCAAATGTTTCCTGTTTGAATTCCCAACTTCATGTGTTGTTCTGATAAGCAATTGTTCACAGATTTATGAAAAGCAAAATATACTTAGATTCACTCACTAGTTGATGATATATACGAAGTCAGGGTAAGCGATGATGGACCCACTGCTCTGATCGAGATATATCCTGTTTCACGCGGATTATACGTTGTGGCAACCAAAATATATGTGCGTCCATACGTCAGAGTGACGCTGATTCGAAATTGTCTGTCACCGTTCCCGTCATCATCAGATGTGACCAAGTTCTGAGATGGATAATATGGCTCGAAAGAATTAGAATAAAAATAGCCATAAGTATCCAAGGAGCTGATACTTGTAAATATGTATGTGCCACTTGTATAAGCTGTCACTTCGATAGCCGAATAATAGTAGGTGGCTGAGGCCTGACCAAGTCGAGTAAATGACGAACTCCTCGAAGACAAGGTGTCGGAGTAGGTTGATAAAGCATCACGTGAAGCCATGACTAAATATATCGAAGAAAATCATTGATACAAAGTATAATATAGTAGTTCTCAAAATAATATTATTTCTCTTTACCATCCACTCAGAAATGGATTTTAATCGAAGCTATATTTGTTATAGAATGTGTCAGTAAATCAAGGATGGACATCCAGTCGAATCAGTAAGTGACTTCAACAATGAATATCAGCTGTTTATCCATAAAGGAAAACAATGCTACCCCATCAATATGTTCGAACTGGAATCTTGTACAAGCTGTCGAAGGATAGTTTTCTCGTTGATAAGAGAATGAATACTTTAGAAGCTATCAAAATATACTAACTCAGCAGATAGTTGCAGTTCGGGGTGATACATATGACAAATATGTGAGAATCGATGGAAAAATTGTTCAGCTTGCTATAGAAGGTAAAGGACACCAACAACCTCAAATCAAGAGTCGATAACCATATAGCTATTATATTTTCGTGAAACACGATCTGAAAGAGAATATTGAAGTGTTTATGAGTAGAAATTTCGTCACCCCCTCCCCCCCTCCTCCACAGACGTGATAGACATCCTTAGCAAGGCTTCCGTCACAGACTGTGACTAACAGGCAAAATATCTTGTACTTGTTCTATACTATTAAACAGACATAACAAAGCTTTTAATGTCTATCCGTTATTTGCAATTCATACTGACAATAGAAGTATATCGTACATCCAAAAAACGATATGTGGTTGTGTTTTCATGTATTCACAATATAATAAGGACCATCGTGTTTCATATTTTTAATTTTACAGGGATTGCACTGAAAGCTTTTTCAAGCAAACTTGACACACTAAAGGTGTGAGAAAACATGATTCCGTTCGGTACTTGAAAGACTACCTATTGTTCGGTATATAATCCTTACTTCAGGTGATAAATACTGAGATCATTTTGAAATATCGAGAACAGATTTATTCAGAAGAGATCTATTGATAGATATAAGATGACAGACTTCTAATCAAACAAAATAGTATTGAAGTACAAAGTAGAATATTTGAAACTGTATGCGCATTCATCTTTAAACAAGACCATCAATCGATCAATCTAGGATCAATTATTAGAATTCTATTCAGATCTTGACATTGAATGAATTCTGAAGGATATATAGTTATCTTTACAACTTAAAAATCGATGTTAGACTTTAAAGATGAATCTTGTTCTTGTCCTAGTTTATTTATCATATACTTCAACAAATCTATTTATGAGAGAACCACCCTAAGTGATTCATTGCTTTTAAGTGGAAAGGGTGTGCATTATGTAGATCCTAATGAGCTATGAATACACTGAAAAAAGTTCGGACCCATAGATTATTACGGCAGAGATATTCATTTTGAAAGGTATTTTTTCTTTCAGTCCCGTGAGCTCCCTCAGGAAAATCACAAAAACTTATTTTCGAATTTCAAGTTGAAACTTTTCACAGACATAGCTCTTAGAGAGAATAGTGTATTATGAAAGATTCAGATGTTTCTGTTGTTCCTATCCTAAGATATGACTATGATAACAACACCTTCTTCATATCACTTATATAATAGGAGATTCCGATGTCCTTATTTCAGAATAGGAGCGATTGAAAAAGCTGAAACTTTTACAGTGAACTATTCTCTCTAAGAGCTATGTCTATGAAAATTTTCAACTTGAAACTCGAAAGTCAGTTTTTTTGATTTTCCTGAGGGAGATCACGGGACTGAAAGAAAAAATACCTTTCAAAATGAATCTCTCCGCTGTAATAAACTATGGGCCCGAACTTTTTTCAATGTATTCATAACTCATTAGGATCTACATAATGCACACTCTTTCCACATAAAAGCGATGAATAAGTTGGGGCGGTTCCCTCGTTAGTTTGAGACACTTTTTTGTAAGGATTTCAACCCTTTCAGTTCTGGTGGCGTCTTAAGGCGCCACCCATGTTTTTATTCTCAAGTATAATGTGCGGAATTAAACTGAGTTTGAAGTTCAATGGGAGATTTGTGAATGTAAAAAACAGTAATACTATATGTCACTTGACCAGTAATGATGATGTCCATTGAACTTTGAACTCAGTTTAATTCCGCACATTGTACTTAAAAATAAAGACATGGGTGACGCCGCCAGGACTGAAAGGGTTAAAAAACAAAAACATGATAGTTGTTCTACTCACTGGCTCTTTTAGCATCAAATTTCACTGGCAATATTGCAGCATTAATATCCACAGCAGCGGGACCGGAAGATATAATTGAAAATTCGCCTGTGATATCTGGACTATATGTTGTGGCAACTAGAATATATTTCTGACCAGGACGAAGGATGGCAGTAATTTTGAATTGTCCTTGACCATTACTATCATCATCTTCTGAAATCAATTTCAGAGTTAGATTAGCTGGATTAAACTCATCTTCGTACAGATAACCATAAGTATTAATCGGACTTTTACTGGCAAATGTATAAATGCCCTTCATTGAAACACTGATCTGAATAATTTCATAGTAATAATGTTTTGCTATTTGGTCCAGATGACGAGAAAATATTGGACTCTTCATAGTCCAGACATTTGAATAAGTTCTTGTCACATCAGTTTGAGCAACTATTGATGGCGATGCAGTAGACTCTAAAATGGACAAATAGTAAACAACAATTCTATTGATTCTTAAGGTTATTAGCTAATTTCCGGAAAGTGGCAACAATTGTGTTCGTCACTTTGAAAAATAAAATACTTTCAATAGTTTTACCGATTACTCATGACGACGAAATCGCAAGCATATTATGTAGTATGACCAAGGAGGAAAATGCAGATTTTGACGCCCAAAATCTCTTGAAATCTCTTGAAATCTTAAGACTGCGCATGTAGAGTACCCACAACTCATCGTGACCTATCCCATGGAGATACTCATAGGATCCCATCGTCTATTCTATGGAGTGCCCATAACTCCCCATCACCTATCGTATGCAGGTATTTATAGGTTCTTATGCCCTATTATAAGGTGATAGTATCCTTAGACCCTCATCTCCTTTTACAAAAAGGTACCCTTGGCTCCTCAAGTACTGTTATATCAAGGAACTCTTAGATCCTCATCTCCTGTTATATACAGATAGCCTTAGTTCTCTAGAGCTATTATATGGAAAAACCTTTGGATTCTCATATTCTATTATATGGAGGGATTCTTAGTTTCTTAAGTACTATTATAGACGGCTATCTATCGATTAGCACTGAGATACAACAATGCTAATACTTCCAATGGCATTGGTGATATTGATAATGTGTAAAGAAAAAACAAAGTTGAGTATTTTGAAAAACTCATCAAAGATTCGAATTCGGTGACCCCGCCAAAAACTGATCCAACTTTGAGGAGAAAATTTTTTTTCGGGAAAAAAACATTCCCTGACGAAAAATCAAGAACATAAAATTAATCTATATTATAATGTTGAGTCTCTGTCTGTTACCGGGTCAAAAAAACATGCTTTCAAACTGGTTCGAGGGGTCAAAAAAAACATGGTTATAGCTCGAGTTCTAGAGTAAAAAATAGGCTTGGCAATCTTATTCTATATAATGAATTAATTGTGTGTGTGTTATCAGGTTAAAGGCAGAGGAGTGATGGTAGGGATGAGATCAAAGGCATACTATGGGCTATTTAATGTCAGTCTGAATTTATCAAATACAAATAATTTTTGATTTCAAATTGAAATGTGAGTCTAGGGGGAGAGAGAGGGTGAAGGGGATAACTGAGGGTGAGGGTTAGCTTGAGTTTTAGGAGATTTTAGGTTTTAGCCCTGTCTATACAGGAGACTAAGGCGAGACTTTGCGGAAATATGCGGGACTAAGGGTTTTAAGTAAGCCTGCGTAGTAACAAGCGCGAAACGTCTGGTTCGGAAGGCGTTGCTGTGTTTTTTTTAAATTTAGAATTCAATTTTAAATAAAAAGGACCATAGACTCATCAAAGGAGCATATGATTGTTTTCAAAGAAACTTTGTATATTTGTTACCTTTAAATAAATTGAATATTATGCAATAACCTTTGTTTGAGAACATATATGGAATTCTAATAGTGTCTTTAAGAATTGTCTCGCTATCAGAAAAAATTTTCTTCACATAGTGAAAGCGGCCGTGCAGTATGCACGGGTGTCCTCTAGTCTTTCCATATTTTATAGTTTTTGATTTGTTTCCTCAAGTAAGGGATTCTTTTCGGAAACAGTGATTGAATATGAAGTTTAAACAACGACTCCCTGGATTGAAGAATTCGTCTCTACCATTAGCTTTTCAAAATTTTCACCTTTAGTGTTCCTTTGCAAACTACCAATACCACTAGTACATAATAGTATTGATATTTAAAGTATTAGGAATGTTATATCCCTCTGCTGACTTAAATATACCATCATACAATAGGAGATGAGAATCCAAGGGTACTTCATATAGTAGGAAATGAGTACTGAACAGAGCTGCAAACAGGCTGTTTTTTTTGGCTTGACTTGGGGAGAATGTGTCAATTCGTCACAATTTTTCTTGTCTGGCTTTCGTAACGAATTGACAGTATAAAAGGCCGTAACAGAACTTTCGTAATGTACCATTACAGAGCTTTTGTAACGAAAAGCATGTAATTTCTGCAAACTAAGTTCAGCTATCACCCTCATCCTCATTACGAAATCCCTGTCGCTCTGTTGCGAGAGATCTGTAACTAATACGAACCCCTTGTATTAACCATTACAGTTGCCCTGTAAATTTCGATACAACATACATGTATGTTTGGACATCCCTATTTTTGATGTTACGAAAGGTTTGATTTTTGCTGTTTTTTCAACTCGTCACGTGACGAGTTGAGACGTTCTCAATCTGGACAGGCCGGTCAGAAAGGCAGGCTAGGCCAAAGAAAGCTAATCGGTCTGTTGCCTGATCTACAGGCTTATATCAAACCTAAAAACTGCCGTTGATTGTTCTAACACAAATATCCATCAAGTTGCACACTTCGCGATATTATTTTTTAACAAATTTGATTTTTTATCTCTATTTTCATAAAAGTCATAATAGAAAAAAAGGTTCTCATAAAATAGAAGAAAAAGCACCTGAATCTCTATCAAAACTAGTATGCAGCAAAAAATAATCACTATTAGAAAAGCTGTTAGCGCAATCCCTACGGCATTAAAATGTGAAATACGATATAACCGTTTTCGTTGTCGGCTACGGACTGTAGCGCTACGTTTGGCTATCAGCCACACTCTGTGATAGTGTCAGTCACGCTCTGTGGGGGAGTAGGTCCAAATTTTGACTCTTAAATAGTTCAACATTCTCTTTAAAATCGTGTTTCACAAAATTCCTGAACATCTAGTATTATAATAAAATGAAAGACGATAATGCAGGATATTTATCGTGAACTGGTTTTAAATGTATAAGATCTTGTTCTTATTTTAACAAAAAGTCTAAAATAATTAAATGAATTTGTTGATATTTTGAACTTGATTCATATTATTGTCATTCACAAAAATAATACGATACATTGATAAGTCCTTTTTCTCAGTTTCAGCTGTTGTGCTCTTATACTGCGCTTTAGACGAATTCTAAACTATTTCTTTCTCTTTCTATTTTAATTTAATATTCAACCTGATTTATAGAGGCATCTAATCTTCGAATGACGTATATCTAACATGTCAACTAAAAATTGATCAGGCCAAATAGTTTAGTCTGGTCTGACAGATTTGCAGCTCTGGTATGTGAGGGTACCTTCATATAATAGGAGATGAGGGCCTAAGAGAACCTTCATGTAGTAGGACATGAGGACTCAAGAATACCTTCATATAGTTGGATTTACTATTGATCTATTATTGATAACAATAACAAATAACAGAAATAATTATTGTTATTAATAACAACCAATAACAATAACTTTTCACCCCTACTCTGAAATCTTTCGAAATCCCATAAAAATCTCTTGAAATCTTAAAATCTACTATTTCCCCCTTGAGTATGACTCTGTGTGAGAATATGACAGTTCTTTTGGGCAAAAAGAAATGAGTAAAATCTCTATTCATTGCCAAAATATGACCGTTGTTGACTCAGCGCTTTACATCAAATGAGACTATTTCTCTTTAAGAACTAATTTCGTCGCCACGAGCAGGTCAAATCTTCCGTTTCATTTTAGTGTACTATCCTCAATTGGGATTTCTCTTTTGATAAATATCGAAAGTTCTTGTGTTTTTGCACAGTATGAGAGAATAATCCTAAACAACAGATCAAGGCGTTCAGCTTCGTAGAATTATTTGCCGAAGAGTGAGTTTTAAAAGGTAGGATGTGAAAAAATTTTATTGAAAATTGAATGAACATCCTTTTTTTCTGATCAATATCGCTTTTTCTACAAATCAATGGACAAATACATTTGCTATGAGCTACGTGTGTTTCTGGGTGGCAACCTGATCCATTTTGGTTGATTCTAGCGATTGATATAGGATACAGGCACATTGTGTGCTGATGCACCATGATAAGTAAATTAAATGCTGAAAAGGATTACTTACATTTTTCTAAAACTGGTTTTGTGCCAATGGCCGAATGCTACACGGAGTTCTTTGAAAGACACACTAGCTCTCTAGAAAATTCTATCTGTCTAGAAAATCTCTGATGCCATCTCACGATTTTAAGGATTTTGCTCTTCACAAAATTGAAGAGAGCAAACTGAAATGCAAGAGTTCTCGTTTCTGTACGTTAAGGCTCAGAGGAAACGAATTTGCACAAGTGGTGAGTCCATTTCGGATCTCGATCTCTAAAACACTTCGGTACGCTGAGATTCAGAAGCTTAAAAATAATTTCACACCCTTCCTTTCATAAACCTTTATAGCCATCTCATATACGATTTCGAAAAATGTTTCTCAGTGAGTAAGAGGACGGACTGCAGTGAACGTTCGAGTAATAAAATTCGAATAAGAAAAACCTCAAGCCACAGCTGCGAAACAATCAAAATCTTACCCCGTTCTATTCAAGAACAGGATTACAGTGTTCTGATGCAAACGACTATTTAATTGCATACTAGATTTCAACCAACAGTTTCAGTCTCAATCGTACAACGAATGAATGTAAATGAGAAAATGATGCAAAATCGTATATTACCTAAGTAAGTAAGTAAAAAATCTCCTACTACATCCAAGTTGTTATCAAGCGGTATCGATGCACATCAATAATAAATCCTGTTTGGCAAACTTATGATTCAAAAGTATGAATTTAGTAGGACTTCAAGATAAATTGATTTGAAGTGCCTTGCAAATGTGGCTAGTCCGAATTTTTCTCTTAGTATTCAAACTGTTGAGTTGATTCTGGAAAAAAAGAGATGCATCAGGCAATTAAGTAGATGGGAGAGTATCTTTAGCGTAATTTAATATTTGTTTTGGACAAAAATTTATCATAGAGAACCTTAATTATACTAGCCAAGGTGAAGGATGTTGTTGGTAGTTTATCTATTTCATTAAACTTTTATCTTCACTGACATTGAATTACATGAATTGAGTGTCGAATATAGAATACTTCGTAGTTTTAATCTTTTTGATATTCTTTTGCTAATGATGAGATAAGAGAAGGCAAAGACAGATCTTATACAAAAAATGCTTTTTAAAAATTAGTCACGGCGCAGTCCATTTCACTGAAAAGAGCACTGAGGAAGATGAATCTGTTGTAAAGAGTAGAGAATTCGGTACATTTATTAGAATGCTTACTTTCGATTGAGCTAAGCATAAGTCCTAATATTAAAACAGTTACTAGAACTGAATTGCTGCATAATGTGCAAGACACATGGAAATATTTAGATGAAGAACGATTGCCGACGTCGTTTGCTCGAATTAGAGTGTTGAAAGTATGATTGAGTGTATACGAGTTCTTGAGACCTCGTATCATAGTCGAAAGCCACGCGTTATTTATAAGTTTCGCTTTGTTCGAAATGAAAATAAAAATATGAATTTTCAGTCTTTGTTGCGTTGCATTATCTTATCTCTTCGTTTTGTTTCTATTGTTTTGTTGATTCGACAACGCTTATCACCCACGAATATAATTACATGCGAGCAGTGCCCATGATGTTTGGTATGTGAGAAAGAGAAAAGCCAGCCAATGCTTTTTTTTTGGACGATTACTCATGAATACATAGATATATAATCACAGGGGATGCTGGCAATGGCCGGGTACTCTTATAGAAAAATATGTCGTTTCAAAATAAGAAACAAATTTTCTACTCATGGATATCCTTTTTAAAGATGCCTTAGAAAAAACTAAATCCTCATAGTCATGGAAGTAGGATATATATAAATCAAGAATCAATAATTCCTATTTCCAAAGAGTTTGATTAAAGACTTTCATCATTTTTGCTCGAATAAAATTTAGTAAGCAACGAGTTCAACAAAGTCAAAGACACGAGCAATTCGGTATGACATCCTTCCTTTTGAAGAAGTAAATAGTTTTCTTTTCAAGAAAACAGTTCCTGATTCTATCGCTTGAAAAATAAGAAGAACGAATTTGTATTGACAAAAGGCCATTTCAAGCTTTAAGTTTCCGAATTCTTCTGAATGTTGAGATTTGTAGACATGAAAATAAATTAGTAGCATTACTAGAACTCTGCAGGTTATGCTAGTAACAGGGCAGGTTGCAGGTTATCTATATCACAACCTGTCAACCCGCGACAGATTTTGCACATAAGTTATTGTCAACATCTTTTCTTAAGTTATACACAAGGAAAAGAATATATATACGTACAAACGAATGTCTAAAACTGTCATGTCTCTTGAAGCTGTCTACTTTATGGGTGCACACATTCGCGGTATTTTGCCACCATTGATGAATTATACTTCGATGGTAGCAATATATTTTGGCATGATGAGACATGGTTCAACAAAAATGATGAGAACCCTTTCTTTTGGGCAGATGACACAACACGTAGTGGCGAGCTACGAAATAATATGCGATGCAAAAGTCTTTGGACAAATGTCAGACTCTATTAAGCCATATTGTCACTCTCTAAACCAATAGTTTTTTTTTTGTTGGAAAGAGCAAAGTTTGAACTACAACTTTTGTACTAGACATATTTTTCGGGAACGAAGCTGAGAAGAAGGAAAAGCTAAAAACAAAGCACCTCTAAAAACGTACTTGCAACTTTATTGCAACTTGAAAAGCATGTAGTTTCCGCTTATTCTAAGCTACACGGATCGCGAACTGTAGCAATAAAATTACACGAAAATGTAGCGCATCAAAAACTCTATCGATATCAACTTTGATAAAATTTTTAGATCCCTTCTTCAGCCTTTAAATCAAAATTTTAGAAATTGAAATTTATGCAAAAATAAAGTCTTTCGCAAGAATTATCAGTTGATTAGCAAGGACATTAGCCGTCATTTACAGAAAACATGCATGAAATGATCTCTTTGTGAGTTAGTATTTCGAAATACATCAGTTTATAAAAGTTTAACAGAAAAAAGTAATACAAAAACATTTTTTTTGTCCTTACAAAACAGTCAAGTAGTAAGAATGACCAAATTATACAGTCTCTTTTAGAAAAAAAACTGAATTTTAGTATAAAAACTAAGTGTAAATTTAACTCACAATGGACTATTAGACAGAGCGCTCTTTATGCTATAGAAATCACCATTCAAACAGTTCTTCATTTCTCTTCTAATATGAAAAAAAAATTAACAGAAAATATAAAACAATATTACATGATAGTGAAGTTGCAAGAACCTTTTTAGAGGTTTTTGGTTGTTAGCTTTTTCTTCTTCTAAGCTTCGTTTCCAAAAAATATGCCTAGTAGAAAAGTTGTAGTTCAAACTTTGCTCTTTTCAACAAAAAAAAAATTTATTGGTTTCGAGAGTGACAATATGGCTTAATAGAGTCTGACATTTGTCCAAAGACTTTTGCATCGCATATTAGTAAAGGCATAGATAAATGGTTCTTCAGAAATGCTTTATCTGATCTTCTCATCTAGACAAGAGCCTCGTTATTTCTGCTCTGCTGACTGGTTCGAATTTTCATATACTACGGATCGACATTTTCGGATGTGATGAAAACCTCAGCATGAATTCAGATAATTTTTTAAACTAGATCAATCGTATGTCACCTCTTTTATGAGAATAGGTTGATATTTTTGCTTTGGACCTTTGTATTCCTGTTATATCAACTTATACTTATCTAGGGAAAGAAGCAAAAGTAGTTCTGATGTCCGAAAATACAACTTGGTACGATCGATTAACTGAAGACACAATGCCAGCTAAGAGATCATGGTGCAAGGAACTCATCATCGATGACTCAGGCATCACATTATCTTTATCTATAGCGAGGCCACCAAGGCAAAACTACTCGAAGTGACTTTCAACAATCTATCAGAAAACCATTATTTCTTCAATGAAGTCGCAGCGGCATATAATATCAGCATTTTGCGATCAGTTTTTACTATGATCACCAAAGTTTTACTGCTATTTGAAACTATTTATAGCTTGTCTGTGAGACACTGTGTTTAACCCGGTCAAACTAGTGTAGGCGGACCTCAAACAATATGTGCTCGATAATAATATCAGCTTTTGCCTCAATGGCCTTCTAATTTTGGTCCAAAAACTGGATGAAATCGTTAAACGCATCGACCACCACCTCATATATCAATCTTGGACGTAACCGCGAAAACATTTTCAAGAAATCAGATGCTTTTACCAAATAGTTCGAAGACGATGAACATGACACTGACGGTGACGACGAACACTATCAACACTTCCATCACAAGCACAAGATAGATATAGACCGACAAGTCCTCTGATTAATAGCATATGTCATATGTTACTGTTCAGTTCAAGCCAAAGCAAGTAAAGAAAGATACATATGATCTGGCTTATTCACAACTGAAAGATAAAATAACGTAGAAATAACTATAAATTGGAATGTTCTTATCACAATTGCAAAAAACTAGAGAAAAGAGCGAAAAAGAATAAGATTTAGAGATTTCCGACATATCTTCTCAAAAAGAATTTTTTACGAATAAGTACTTCACAACAAGTTTTCTGGTGCATTTTTCTTTTCATATAGAACACCTGAAGACGTAAGTATCGTCGAAAATGATATTTAATATGAGACATGATGAAAGTGGCACATGAAAGGAGTTTTATTTCTAGTTCACCATTGAAAAGTGGTGAACTTGGTAGTCATTTCACATGTAGATCAAGTTCAGAAAGGACAAAAACCATTCACATTCGACTTAGCATAGTCTAAAACTTCGTTTTGGACATAAAAAAGATAGCATCGAAAAAAATACATTTTTTAGAAGTTTTCTTGAAACAATAGCTAGAAGCTCACAGTAAAACGCATTTAACCCTTGAGCGATAAAAGTTAAACATCTACATCTTGAATAGTTTTGTAGATCTTCAATTGACGGTTCTAATACACTCCTGCAAATTGAAAATTCACTGTAGTGACTAGACATGATACATCGGCTTCGAGACATCTTGATTACAGACATTCAACAAAAATTGTCGGTAAAATGTATGATATGTTTTTTGATGCGACTTCATTTCCTCTTTCGAATGGTGACAACCACAGGTCTTTATCTTATTTCTATCAACAGTTATTCGAAAAATACTGAAGGCTCTTCTATTTTAAAATGAATTATAGTTTGACATAAAAATAAAAAAAAACTGTACAAAAAAATTAATCGATGAAATGTAGATGTGATTAAATATCATCGATAATGTTTTAAACGATCAAAAATAAATACTAACATAGTTTTTCGACGATTGTGTATGATAATGAAAGAATTTTTCATCCAATTTTAGAAAGAAAATACAATGTGTATACTTCTTCTACAGAAAAATATGAGTTAAACTAAACGGCTCTTCTTCTCTTTGTACATAATATGACAACCATTATTTAGACACGTACTTTCACAACGGAGAGTTTATCACTGTCTATAAAATCATTGATATTTTTCTCTTAAAACAAAGTTATGATAGGATTGTATTTAAAAAAAATGTGTGTGAAAATTGCATATTTATTGTATAGAAATGAAAAATTAACACATAAGCCACGTATTACTTTGCATGTAATAAAAAAGAAATTCAATGTGCAGTTTTTTCAATAAAGCCTTCACATTTTATCGTTTTTGTAACATCTATGCATTTCTGCGTCAGGAAGAAAAAACTACACCATCACAAGAAATTTTCTGACACAATATACACATACGAACATATAAAAAGTAGCAGACCACTTTACAATACACATTTCGAAAAAAAAAGTACTATCAATATCTAACACAACTATTTCTTCGTTTCTTACATTGCCAATCAAATTGGTTTATAGAATTCTTGACCAACTCCATGAACGAACGATTCTAATGTCATGTCGTGAAGTTTGCACAAGACTTAATAATACAATAGACACATATCATCGATATCAGGTAACCTTTACTTCTATTATAAAATTATATATTCATCTTCCTTGAAATAATATTTTTTTTTCAAACTTTCCGTCTGATTTCAAAAGATAGGTTTCATCGGATAGCATTCTACATGCGCTTGTTTTCTATCACCGAAAAGAACTTAGAAGGATATTTATGGGTATTATGAAGATTTTCGTAAGATTATAA
Source organism: Macrotrachela quadricornifera (assembly GCA_022393335.1). Classification (NCBI taxonomy): domain Eukaryota; kingdom Metazoa; phylum Rotifera; class Eurotatoria; order Philodinida; family Philodinidae; genus Macrotrachela; species Macrotrachela quadricornifera. The sequence goes on along the minus strand of JAJEKB010021442.1, from coordinate 456,512 downwards.
TATTCTACAATGTCTTAGAAAATATAAAACAGAATGAGACTATTGTTTAAAAGCATTAAAGTGATCTTTTTAACTTTAAAAAAACGAAAATATTAGGTGTCAAATGATTTATAATAATTTGAATGTGTCCGTTTTCAATGACAACGATTTGTGAAAATGACTTATCAAATTATTCATGCTCCGATACAAACACAGTTGTTACAAGTAGAAGTGAAAAATTAAAGTTACCACATGAGACACTTCTGATAGTCTAAAGCAGACTAAGGATGTCTTCCATGAACTCTTGCACTTACTTATATCAAATTAATCTGATCCGCTGTATGTTTAAAATATTTTTTTCACAAGCACTTTTTCTGCAAAGTGGATATCAAGTCTTTCTACGCTGACCTACTGTTTCATAATGAACATTATAGTCTCGGCCATTTTTAATAACAATGGAATTAAAATAAGTTGTTAAACTACACAAATAGTAAACTCTTTCCAATATTTCAACTTAATCTTCATAAAGATTCATTAATAAAAAGTTATGTAGAAATAATTTTTCCCTCAATTATAAAGGCTGAAATGCATTAGTATTTATACTCTAGAATGTTTCACACACATCCATCTTATATGCTCTCGTATGAGTTTTCAACTATTCAACACTGTACATAAATGTTAAACATCAATAAACTAAAAAGATTGTAATATTTATTAAATTATGTGAGTAATCATCGTATATATCCTGAATTCTAAGCTCGTTTAATCATTATCATCTTGAAAATTCATAAGTCTCCCCAAAAGAAAAAGTAATAAACTTGCTAAGCGTGCGATCTAGCTCGTTGAAAACTGTCAATTATCGCGCATGGTTTATGAAAAAACGTGTGTTTTGTTCGTAGCTTTCTGACAGATTCCTTCGTCAAAAAAACTGTTTTACCATGTTAATAGAAGATTTTGTAAGTTTATTACCATATCGATTTTCTGAAATATTTTCCCTCTTTGAAAATCCACTCGAACTTTCCGACTTTATTGAAGAGTACCTGATGATCTTTCAAGTTTTCAGAGATAGGTATGCACCGAACACGAAAGTTTGGGCTCGATCATTTGCAAGCAAATGATATAAAGAAATAGAGGTAAATGAAAAGAAGGGATTTCCAAGTCTACGATGATAAATCTACATGCAATAAAATGTACGATTCAAAATCTGAACACCTATACTCATCCAACAAAAAAAATTCACAATGTACCTAGATAAATAACGCTGTCTAAATTCGTTCGATAATCCTCCGAATCCGAACTGACATCTCAGCACCCGCTGTCCGCTGCTAAACGCAGAATCACAGTTCGGGTTCGATGCACATCTATTCCGGAGCGACATGCATTCTATTTGTTGTTACCTTTATTTAACTTGTTTCTACAGTAATCTAAATCAGCTAATTCAATTATACTAATAATAATAACTACGCATGCCGTTGAAACCTTAGCATTAGTTGGTACCTTATAACAGATTTATTACAAAACTATACCTCAACAATTTCTCCCCTCTTCTTTAACAATCCATGTTGAACGGAAAATATTTGCATAAAATATTTTAATGGAGTGTATTTGCTTAATGCTTTACACAGACATTCATCATATTGCACCTCTTAAACAATAAAATCGGCCCACAAGGTGCCCAACGTCTAGTCAGTGCTCTACAACAAAACAAAGTAATATGAACCACATTACTCTTCTTTTTATTCAACTATGCACTCACTATTTTAGACAGACACTCACCACTTTGAACTTACAATGGAACCTTTTCTACTGATCATCAGCTTTCGGGATTTTGTTCAGGCCAATTTATCACTCTCACCGCCAAACTTACAAATTTAAAATATTACGTGCCCATATTAAGTCTGGACGGAGATAATCGATTTACAAGAAATTCACAGATTTGGCATGTAAACATGAGAAATATGAAAACTATTCATATCGAACACTTTACATAGTCATCAGGTTTTCAGGTATTTTTTTAAAATCTTATTGAAAGTTATCGATCACATTAGACTCATACTAGATTCAGCTTCTTCTGTAAGTTTACCGATACTGAACTGGAAACATATGCGTATTGTACATGAAAAATAATTTGCTGGTAAAATGTCTAAAGATTATGTGCATTGATGCATAACTTTGTGATTTATGAATTGTTTTCTTATGATTGGTGATACGAAATCACAATCAAGTGTGAATCATAGTTACGATCTTTCTTATTCTATACACAAAAATAGTTTAAGGAAAATTCAATCGATCAAAAAACAACAAATGAATTTACTAAACATCGCGAAACAACTTCTTTATTTAGCGGAACGAGAGCTTGGCAATAAAAATTCAGCAATGAATACTGATGAAATACTTGCACCAGAGCAATTATTTGAAGTTTTAAAATCATTTAAAGACAGTCACTTTAATGAACTCGATGCGTATCAAACTCTCGACTTGAATGATGAATATGATGATGAAGAGTGTACTGATGAAGAAGAATCACCTGATGACATGGATGAGTATGATGAAAATCAACATTTGGATATTATCAAAAATCAATTTACATTGGAAGAAAAGAAGAACATAGTTGAAGGGGTTGATCAACATCGAAATTATAAGTTTACAACTATTAAACATAAATTTCGAAAAGTGAAATACCCATATTATATTTCAAGATTTCGAGAATATATTAAGAATGACGGTACAACATTAGAAAAACTCAAAAAGATCAAGAAGTTTATGTGGGATCAGTTTTATGTCAAACGAGCAATTGAAAAATAAGCTGTTCATGATGCTGATTTGGAACTGTTTGCCATTCAAAAATCAAGAGAATTACCTTTGGGTAATTTTAAAGTCTGTGAATCGTTTCTTACAACGTTCAAAAAAGAAAATCGTATTTCATCACGAAGATACAACAAACTTGTTAGTGGAGTCTCCTCAACCAGAAAAGTTTGCAGCTTGGAAGGTATTTATACTTATTCGAAGTTTTCATACAATTGTCTTAATGTACAATATATCTGTTTTTTTAGATGCTCAAAATTGGGTCAAAAATCAAAAAAAATGATCTCCAACTACTCTCCTGATTGAATATTGAACAGTGATCATTGCTCATTTCAACAAGAATATATTCCTTCAAGAACTCTGTCCTTCATGGGTAAACGAACAACAGAGGCGGCTGTTAAAAATCATTCTGCAAGAAAAAGAGAATGAGTTTGGTGTGAGAGTGCAAAAGAATTTAAACATGCCGCTAAATGTCGTAGTACAAGCTTCGAAATCTGGAAAAAGCAGCGCTGAAAAACATCGCATCTTTTTAAATGAAGTTCAACGGCCTTTGGTTGGTACGAAATTCCTTCTTTTTCTTGATAGCAGGAACACTCAAGCTGATCTAAAAAAATTTAGAGCAGTATTTCCCAATCAAAACAGGCAACTATTCATTTTTCCTTAAGGATCAACTGGGCATATCCACCCACAAGATTTGTCTTTATTTCGTTCATGGAGATATTTTCATAAGAAAATAGGACATTATGTTCATATTAATAGAACAGAAATTAGTATTACAGATCGTCAATATTTTATAAATATGTACTCTGTCATTCACAATTAACTATCTATTCCGCAATTTCAAAATTTTATTAAGTCTGGATTTCTACAAGCTACAATAATCAATGAAACAATTGGCAAAATTGATAAACCCAAGGATGTTTGCTTTAAATTTTATGACTTTTATTGTTCGACTATTAACTGTGAAGAGCGAATGCTCTTAACATGTACATGATGCAAAGAAAACTTTTGCATTAACCATTTGATTGAAGATCTTCATCTCCACTTGTAGAAAAATCTTCTTTTTTCATATAAAGTAAACAGAAAGTACTAATGATATAAGGATTTTTTATATAAAACTATCAACTTTCCTCTCACTCTGGTGTTGATAAGCTTACAGAAGAAGTCGAATCTAGTATGATTCTAATGTGTTTGATAATTTTCAATAAGATTAAAAAAAATACCTGAAAACCTGATAATTATGTAAAATGTTCGATATGAATAGTTTTCATATTTCTCAAGTTTACATGCCATATCTGTGAATATCTTGCAAATCGATTATCTCCGTCCAGACTTAATATGGGCACGTAATATTTTAAATTAGTAAGTTTGGCGGTGAGAGTGATAATCTTAGAGAATAGGAAAGTACTTTTGAGAGGCCTCGTCTTCAGAATTAATTTTTCACTTTACACTATTGATTTGGGCTGAAATTTTCGGGAATAACCGATCTTGTTGAGAAACGCCTCTGGTCAAAAGTTCAGCCTTATAACTCGTACTAGGTCGTAGATCCAGCTGAAATATGACTCGTTTTTGCGATCGATATAACTTCGGCGCGTTACGTAGTAGAGAGGTCGAACTGGTTTCAAATGAAAGCTAGCCTCTGTACGCAACTTTTCATCAGACAGAATTTTGAAATTCAATCTCTTTCATTTTTTACGAGCATTTTTGGTGACAGCGTCTGCAAACCAACATAAAACGTGGTGGTCCAACAACAGTAAATCCCACTTTTCGTAGTTCATGAATCAACTTAAAAAAATGCTCGATGAAAAGTTTACTCTCTTCGAAACCTTTAAAACAAAAAAAAATTAGATATTAGCTGAGCCCACAGGAACTAGTTCACATTTTTCTGATTGGAAATCATGTTCTGGAAAAAACGAAAAAAAAAATAGTAGAAATCGAATTTTTTATTCAAATTCGAAAAAAAATAAAATGGCATACCTTCAGGATTTTGGCCATTTTGGCAAGAAAAGGTACATATATAAAATTAGCTGCTTTTTATAAATTGTAGAGCTTTTCACGCTGCATCTTGCGGTATATTTTGTATTTTTAATGCAATATGTGAAAATAGAAAAGCAATGTCTTTCCAAAAACTCCGAAAATGTCCCGAAAAAGCATGATAGTGGGGTCACAATCTCGTTTGATAATTTTATTAAAACCTAGCCTTTTGAAAAAAGGCATATATATTCTGAAAGAGGAGACTGCAGCATGTCTTCCTATGATAAAATCTCGACTTCGACTTTTGTTGAAAAAATTGATTTTTGTGAGGGAGGAGGTTCCCTTAAGTTGGTTTATCTTCTTATTACTTTGAGGAAGAGTTATAACCTCTTTATGAACAAAACTTACTCATTTACTAGTACTACTGATACAACACGATAGGTTAAAAAATCAATAAAGAGATCATAACTTTATCCTAACGCAACAAGAGAATGAATCAACTTGAAGGATCTCACTGCTTCCAAAGATGTGCAAGATAAAAGTAGTCTGACGAGAGAACATCCCCAACTGACAAATCCCTTTTGGATCGGTTATAGTTTCAAACGGCAGACCTCAGTGAGTCATTAGACATCCTAGAAGAGTTTGGTTTTTCTACCTTCTCTTGTCGAATTAGGGATGTTTTACTCGACTTTTGGTCTATGAGCATACATTTGCTGATACGCCGAATGATCGATTCTCGAACTGAACTTTTGATCATAGATAGGTTTCTTAGTCACTAGAAACTCGCCAAAGTTTCAGCCAGAACAAATATATTCTTGCCGAGATATTCATACTTAAAAAAAACGCTTGTTTTGGGCTGTTTTTTCAAAATAGAGACATTTTCACGACAAGCTGATATCTAAGGACGTCAATCGGCTCAGCAACAAATCACCAAAAGAAATACATCGTTTGATGCAGAATTTTACGACGATTATTTCTAGACCAAATCCAATCGATTTTGTAAATAATTAGATGATTTCCAGCCTCATCATATTGTATCCTATTATTCGTGCATTCCAATAGAATAAGATAAAAATAATATCTCGTCGTCCGACTGAAATTAGCCTCATTTGAAAGAGCATCAAACTCTGCACAAAACTATGTATGACCTATAGAAAAATAGTAAGCATAAACAAAACTTACAAGTACTAAATTGTATTAATATGCATGTTTTAGGTAAGTCCCCAACATTCGAACTTCTCAAATGCTTAGAAAATGGCTTTACAATGAACTTTGATTTTCAGAATCTAATGTATTTTTTCACGGGCTATACGATAGTCTAGTTTTCATATTGAAGTTTTATTGACCAAAACCATTCAAAGGCTACCACTGCCTAGAATAGAGATTGTACGTGACACAGCTGGATGATAGGTATTTGTGAATACACGAATCTTTCGATTCTTCGTACAGTTATACGTTACTTATGAATATGTATATACATCTTCGACACTTCTTCTAAGTATTTTCAAAAACAGAACGAGAATAAAAACAAGAAATATCTTTAATTCTACCAAGCTGATCCAGCAAAACATAGCCGAAGACCCAAATGCCAATTTTCCCTGTACGACAATTAATTGATTTCGCACATATAAAATGTTGTTTGAACACTTCAAAAAAACATCGTCAGTCACAAATAATCAATCTACATCAAGTCTAAGAAATCCAAAATTCCTTACCACTCCATGAAGTAAATGCATAACATGTTTCGTTTAAACATGATGGTACGTGTCATCCCAATGTTGTGCGGTATTTATCTATGGAACATGTTGACCAATTAAATTCCAATATGACCACGAAGCCAGCGTGTTATCTGTGAAAAACTGCGTCAGCTTCTGAATCGGGAAGTCTATCGTAATGGTATTTCATAAGTATTTGAGAAGTAATACAGAAAATCAATGCTAGAAAATCCAGATCTTGAACAGTAGTAACCCTCGGAAAGTTTTGACATGAAAACTAGACTATCGTGTAGCCCGTGAAAAACTACATTCGATTCTGAAAATCAAAGTTCATTGTAAAGCCATTTTCTAAGCATTTGAGAAGTTTGAATGTTGACGACTAACCTAAAACATGCATTTTTATACAACTTAGTGCTTGTAAGTTTTGTTTATGCTTACTATTTTTGTATGGATCATACATAGTTTTGTGCAGAGTTTGATGCTCTTTCAAATGTGGCTAATTTCAGACGGACGACGAGATATTATTTTTATCTTATTCTATTGGAATGCACGAATAATAGGATACAATATGATGAGGCTGGAAATCATCTAATTATTTACCAAATCGATTGAATTTGGTCTAGAAATAATCGCCGTAAAATTCTGCATCAAACGATGTAGAGTGACCTGGGGTAATTCGGATCACAACATCGACATGTTTGTTT